>JAAGNO010006032.1:0-24199 GCA_033439905.1 Ceryle rudis | reverse complement strand
AATCCATATTTTTAAACCACAGAATCCAAAGCATAAAGAATAACTCTAACACTTTTGCCAGCCCCTAGATTTAAAAAATCATTACCCAGGCCCCTAGGACAATAGGGTAGGACTTAGAAATCCTATATGCGAATAAAAAATCTGAAAAATATGTTTGTGTTCTGCGTTTGTTCTTCAGCTTTCATTAGAGATTTTTACATTCTTAGTCATTGCAGAGCCCAAAGGCCAGATTTTGTTTCCTGCTGTTCTCCTTGGTTCAGACAGTCAGGCTTCCCATGTAAAGAATGGAAAGATGGAACAAAAGAATAAATTTGCAAAGTCTTTTACATTAATCTTAAATGTGTTTAAACTAGTTCTTAGGAAATACTTTAAAAAGATTAAGTTCCTACACTCAATGGAAGTTAGGCATCAGTTTCAAGAGTGTATGTCAGTCTTCTCTAATTTGAGCCACCAGCCTCAAAAATTGCAACAAAACTTCTTTACCTCTCCAAACTGAAACAGCTTGACCGTCTTTTGTTATAAAAACGAATAAAGTTAAAAACAACAAAAAGGGATTTTTTCATATTCAGAAGTTAGAGAACATCTCTAAATGTAGTGGAAAACTGAAATCCATTTCTTTGAGGTGGAGCAAGCAGCTGCAAGTTTAGAGGAGGTTCTCTTTGATACCTGCTTGCATATAGGAGTCTAGTCTTCTGCTTTACGATATGATTACTTTGGAATCTTGCAGGAAAGAAAGAAAAAGGAAAAATACAGGCTATTAAAACCCTTTGACAGTTACCAAGGCTTTCTTTTGCAATTCTGTGTTTTGATATGGAATTCAAGCATTTGTTGGCTTTTATAGTGGATACAGAAGGAATTTGGGGAACCTCCCCGAAGCAAATAGCGGGTTTTCATTTTTCATTATATTTATAGATAGGTACCTTCCTTCTAGAAGTACCTTCACTTCTGTAACTGAGTCTTTCAGGATCACTTATATGACTCAGATTTAGGCATTTTGGTTTCCATTTTACTTTAAAGAATGTTTTCTGAATAACTGTTTCAAACCCTAAGTATTTTCTACTTTAGCATCTAGAACAGAACAACTCTGTTCAGTGATTTTACTTTTCAACTATGTCTCTTCTAACTTTCTGAAGTTAACAGCAGACCCCAGGTACCCATAGCCAGGCACACCTGAGGGCTGAGGAGCAGCCATCCCTTGCTATTCCCTGAGAGGATAGATGTCCAGGTACTGAATGGTCCATCACAAACTTCATTTGTCTGACTTTCTTATAGTGATTTATTTGTTTTTATACAGAATTAACTGCTGTAAGTTCAGATAACAAGAGCTATATTCTAACGAACTGGAAGGGTGAGAATTTGGTCTCTGATAGTAGAGGTGACAGTTATATTTGTAATACACGATGGAACCATGTCAGGCATTAACTTGGTCGTACTTCTGCTGTTACTCTGCAGGAAGCAATTCTGGTATATAATATAAATATTTCACATTACAGTGCAAGACTCACTGCACTCTTTACTTCAGTTGAGATGCTGTTGAAGTTTAGGGTCAGGGCTGTCTGCTAGACTTAAAAGAGTTCATTGAATGAAGAGATGTCCAGGGCTGAGCCTGGAGTTTAGATAGAGCAGGTGAGGCTGGTCATTGTTAAGGCTTACCAGTGCATTCAGTGCCCTAACATATTCTCTGTCTATCTTTCTACATGGTTTTCTGCATGTACTCCTGTGTAGCATCTGACTACTTCATGTGGACAAAATTAGAGGAGTTTTTTAAAGATTCTAAAGCTTTTTTCTTTTGTCCTTTTTTTTTTTTTTACAAAGAATAGAGTTTGCATCCCAAATTTTTTAGTCATTACTAATTTATGATTGTCCTTTCCATATCCTGTAGCTGTTATTAATTAATTAATTTATTTATTTTAAATAGAGACTTTATTATGCTTGTTGTTTAGAATATATATAATTAATTTCGTAATACATTCTTTCTTTCCACTTCTTGTCAGTGTAAATTGAAAAACCCTGAGTCAGTCAAGCCTGATACATCAGGCTGGTAGTATGACACTGGCTAAAAGGTTTCAGGGATTAACATCAGCATTGGAGACATGCAAGCTATACCACAACCCTAATGTCCTCAGGAATTAGGACTCCTTTCAAAATGAGCTATGAACGTAGTAGACCCAAAGAGCAGCAAGGCTAAAGGGAGTCTCCTATTTTCCTGAGCGGTCAAAACCCCATAGGACACGCAGAATCAGAGAGACAACTGACAGTAACTCATGTTTCTTGCAATTGCTGTGAGCCAAACAGCTGCTGCTGACAAACCAGGGAATACAGTGTCTCCCTTCTGCCACAGTATCCCATACCTCAGGTGAAAGGTATACCTGCACAGCTCTTTACAGGTGAAAATGTGTTCTGGGTATCCTCTAAGCTTGAAGGTTGTGGTCATTTCCAAGCCAGAAGCCATGTTGCCATAGTTAGCATGGTCTTGAGCTAATAAGCTCTACCGAGAAGCTGCACATAAAACACAGGTAGATGCCCCAAGATTGAGGGCTGAATTGTTTCTCCCTTTCTGCAGAGTACTGTATGGATTAACATATAGATAAATCCCAGTTCTTCATATGTGCCTGCATTTGTGGGTTGATAGGACAGCTGTTGGCAGTGTTTTGAGGATGTTTAGTCATTCTTCTAGAGAATTAACGTCCAGTGTCAAGTACAGAAAGTCTCTTGATTAATAAAATATAAGAGGGAGACAAAATATCTTAGTTCATTACTTGCTTCGGGAATATATTCGTATATTCATCCTTAGAGAGGGGTTTAAGATTCCTAAATACATAGGAATTTTCTAACCATTCCTACTACTAAGCAGTTCAAATAACAGAAGCTGGTTAAGTTTTGAAGAGGAATGAAAAAACCCCAACATTTCAATGTAGATCCAGAAAACCCAATAAACCCCAAATGCAGTCTCAGATGATAGGAAAGAAACCTGGGAAACACACTAAAGGATAAATTTGAGATGAAGCACTTAAATAAAGCAAGTGTTCATAAAATGTTTAATTGCTTTTGTAATTTTAGATACATTACATGATTTACTTTTATATAATGAACTTTATAGGAGTAGCAGAAGTCGTTTTGGAAGAGCGGTGTTGCCTGTGCTGACAATTTTATTGCTATATGCCCATGATATTTGCTGGTTTTCTTGAAGCTGTGGATTCCAATGTTATTACATTTCATGAGACTCTCAGCTTTAATTTAAAAATAAAGAAGATTCATTGGCATTGTGTTTTAGAGAAGAGCGTGAGCATATATAATAAATGTTAAAAACCCAGAAAACAAATAAGAAGTATGTAGTAAGTATACTTTTAAAAAGGGTCTGGAGAAAATGTCTTCTGAGGAGTTCCTGAGAGACCTGGGGTTGTTTAGTCTGGAGAAGAGGAGGCAGAGAGGAGACCTTATCGCTGTCTACAACTACCTGAAGGTAGGTTGTAGTGAGGTGGGTGTTAGTCTCTTCTCCCAGGACACTAGTGATAGAACAAAAAGAAATGGGATTAAGTTGTGCCAGGGAACCTTTAGGTTGGATATTAGGAAATTTTTTTTTACTGAGAGAGTGGCTGAGCACTGGAACAGGCTGCCCAGGGAGGTGGTGGAGTCACCATCCCTGGAGGGGTTTAAAAAATGTATAGATGTGTCACTTCAGGACAGGGTTCAGTGTTCCTGAAACATTTAGTAGATGATTGGACTTGGTGATCCTGAAGGTTGTTTCCAACCTTAATGATTCTATGACTCTATGATCATTTATGCACACATTCCTAACTCATGTCTTCTGCCATGAGGTGTTTGCAACACAGGCTGCTGAACCAGAAGCTTTATGTGATGGCTTCACAGTTAGGCTCATATTTATGGTGTGTCCTTAGAGGTTCCACATTTCCTTCAAGAAAGCAACTTTACCAGCAGTGTCAGAACCCTGTCAGGAGCTCAAACTTTAACGAGAAAACTTTTTAAAGCTAAATTTCTATCAGGAAAATGGTGCCTGCTTGATTGGATTCAGCAAAATCTCCAGACCCTCATCCTGCCTTGTTTTGGGGCTCTAAATGTAGGAGTTAATATATTTAATGCTTTCTTAATTACCATATTGTTAAAAACAAGAGTTTCAGAGGCATCTAAAATTTTACACTGTGCAAAATGAGACAACTTACACAGGAATATGCTGGTTTTAATCTTTATCTTAAATGTCACCCGAAAGGAAGCTAAGCATGCTTGGCATACATCAGGAATGATGTACTTCTCTCATCGAACTCTCAGCAGTGACAGTGCTGTGTCAGGCAAGAAGAAATGTCTTCTCCTTCAGGCTTGGGAGGTTTGAACTGATGGTTCCTTCCTCCTAGGCTTGTCCTTGCCTTTGGAAGAAAGTGGAATGAGTAATGCTGAGATCAAAAAGAATACAAAGAAGGCATCACTTTAGTTCCCATACATGAAATTGTTTTTTTAATTAAGTGGCCACTGAAATGTCCCAGTTCCTTGGGAGATGCAGAGGCACAAGACCTTGTACTCGCTGCTCAAGTTCTAAGAATCAGACAACCAAAGATTTTGCAAATCCTTGTGTTCTTTGCAGGCTTTATGACAATTCACAATTTTGGCCATTACTATGGTATGGACTCTGACATTCCTGTTCATACTAAAAAGTTTTATTTATTTTGGGAAACCTCTGAAACACTTTTCTGAGATTCTACCTCATAAGTGGTTTCAAAATGATCAGTGGGTAATTCTAAAATTCACCCATTTCCCCCATATGCCCAAGTCATAGTTCCTGGTTTGGTTTTCTATTGTTGTTGGTTTTGGGGTTTTTTTGTTTGTTTGTTTGGTTGGTTGGTTTTGTTTCTTTGTTGTTGTTGTTTGGTTGGTTTTTAATTTAGTTGTTGTTTGCTTTTGCTTGTTGGGTTTTTTTGTGTATGTGGTGTTTGTTTGTTTGTTTTTAATTTGTTTGGGTTTGGGTTCGTTGGAGGTTGGTTGCTCGGTTGGTTTTGTTTGTTTTTTTTTTCCTGAAGATAGGCAGTTCAGTACCAAAACACCTTTTGAGAACTCATGACTGAATGGGAAGCGACAAGATTTAGTCACACAGTGACACAGGTGCTTTGAGGACACATGCTTATATATTCCTGTGCCTGAAAAGTTTTAGAAAATACAGTTTGGATTCATGTGTATAGAAGCAAACAGCTGAGGCTATTTTCATAGAATCAAAGAACCATAGATTTAGGGGAATTAACTCTGAACTGATGTAGAAAACAGATAAGTGTGGGATATTACCATCTTCAGATGCTGAAGCAATTTTGCAGATCTCATCTACCAGCCTGGCAGCTCCTAAATCACATAGATATTTTTGAAAACGTTACCTTCACTCTGTTGCTCCTAATGACAGTTGAGACTCCAGACAGCGATTTGGAGGTCATTCTGTGCCTGCTGCCTCTAACTACTTTATTAGGCCTCTCATGGGGCACACTCCATGCTTTGGGAAATACTTAAGAATTTGTTGTGTTTGTAATGCTTTGAAGATGAAAAGCACTGTAGACTAATAAGCTTTAGGTTGCAATTACTCTGATTATACTTCACAAAATGTTCTTTAATAGCCAAAAAAGAACGTATTACCACAGCTATTTATTTCTACCAGAAGTACCATAGATCTTGTTGATATTCTGATTTTGATCTCACTTAGTAAAAGGAAGGCTAAGCATTTCTAGTTCTTTTCCATTTAACCATTACTCTTTTCCCACTGTTTTATATGTTGATTGTAAGAAATGGAACGGTAGGATCTGTTTCCCTCTTCAGTGTAAAGTTCATCTTGGCCATCATATAACCTGTAACATCTTGTACTAACTAAATGAGTTGATTTGGCACAAATGTATAGCATTAATGCTTTCAGCATTTTTATGTTAAAAATCTCTTTAATCATGAAGTCCAATATTCTTGCAGACACATCTCCCCATTGAAAAAATTTTAACAATCTACGAAGCCACCCTGTGCTGCAGCTCCAGACCATCTTCTCAATCAATTCCTTTTCAAACTTTGCTCCCTGTCCTCTCCTCCCTCTCAAAGATTTTGAATTCAAAATCAGAAAGTTCCTTTCCTTTCACCTCTGGCTGAGAAGGATTGTAGGTGGCTGACTTCAGCAATTCACTGCATTTAGAAAAGGGTCTGGTCCTGCGCTTTCCCCTCTGAAGCCTCATCATACTCAATGCACAGCGTGTAGAAAGAAACAGCTAGAATGGGAGGAACTGCTTCCTCTGTTTCCCAGGAGGTAGGAGCATGTTCAGTATAATTGGAATCTGAGGGGATTTGGGTTGCTAAAACTTGTTGACAGTGCACTGCAGTGATTTCAGGTGGCAGTTAAGGAGCACTCTGCAATAGGAGCTCTCATCTAAAAAGACGTTTGTGGTCTAAAAGGCTTTCAAACACATTAGCTAAGAACCGTGTCTAGTCTTTTTGGCTGCACATGATATTTCTATGTAAACACTTACTGCATATCCTAGTTGAAAGGTATGTGTAGGTTGTAAGAAATCTATTCTACTGGTATAGATGACTGTCAATTATAAAACACACGCAAAACAGGCACAAATAATAGTCCATACCACAGCTTAAGATTTCTGCTTCTATTCACTGAATAGCAACTGAGCAACAGCCTCTACTCAGAAGCATCAATACAAGAACTCTTCATATTTCTCTTGGACAGCCTTAAAGAATAGAAATCGATAAAGAATTTGTTGTATTGTAACACTCAGTAATTAGAGAGTCGGTAAATAGCTAGCCAATTAATAAGGCCAAATAATGCAATGACCTATGATATAAGACTAAACATGAGGAATGTAGACTAACAGTATAAATGTGCCTCATCTCCATAATCTGTATCTGGGAGGATGCTGATTAGTCAGCTTCCTGTCACGCTCAGTGCACTGCAGTGAATACCAGAGAGCACTCTACTGAAGACAACTGGTGAGTTAAAGCACTGCATTTTCTCTGTTAAGTAAGAGTTGAGAAACTTTCCATACTTATGAAGATAGAGCCTGGTTCTATAAATCCTTTTGTGTTAGGTACCCTGAGAGGCAAAGCCTAGCCCTAATCTTGTTTGTGATCTGCTCCAGCAAATTGAATCCTTGTTCCTGCCCTACCAGCTGATCCAGAATGGCTGCACAGTGCTTAGGATGCTGCAGACACGTAAAAAGGTTCTTCTAATGGAAGTAAAAAATAATTAGTTTTTATTCTTATGATTTTGATTGAATGACCTTGTTTGGGATTGCTCTTGAGTCCCACAATATAAAGTCATAATTCCATGCTCCTCTATGTGCCCATGTTCTTACAGCCACAAATGGTTTTCCACTATCACTCCTTGGCTCTGGTATGGCTTAAGCCACAGAAAAAGCCCAGCCTTTTGTTTGTTTGTTTGTTTTGTATTTCATTATGACACAGACAAAGAGAAGACTGCCTCACAGCTTGTCATACAATAGTGTGAAGTGCATGCTGTGCATGATGAGAGCTGCAACGTGTTTGACAGTGGAAAGCCAGCCAGAATACTTTTGAAGGTCTGAACTTGGAGGAGGGAGCAAGATTTAGTGCTGCCCCATCCTTATTTCCTATTGCAGTGGAATGAAACATAGAGCAATCAAACTGACAGTAGAAAAACACTTTGTGAGATCTTATTTCTGGACTCTTTCTGGATTGTCATACTTTCACAAGTGTATATTTCAAGGTATTTCTTGTCAATCTGTCTATATTTCAAAACTTTGCTGTTTCTTTTGGGCTCTTCCTTGTATCTGATCCTGATCTTTCAGGTTAAGACAATGGTAATCCTTTAGCATTTAACATTTTGCTTTGTATGCATTCTCTAGCTATGCAGTAAATCAGCAGGTGTTCCTTGAACTGCTGGATGACATGTAGCCTTGTAACTCTGTAGGAAGTTTGTAGTGAAGAATTTTCACGCTTTTCCTTCCAGGTTATCAATCTTTTGAAGTTTTATTGAGGCATTCAATCTCTCTGTTGTCTCAGAGGCAGAATGTTCTTCATTGCCTATATATGAAATCTTTCCTTCTGAGAAAAAAAAAAAAAAAGATTTTGAAGATATTCTGAAAAAAAAAAAAAAGATTTTCTTTGTATGTTTATAAACATTTTTTTCCGATAATCTACCAAGGCAGTATAATGGTAACTATGTCAATGTGTAACTAAATGGGCCTTAAATATCAATAATAATAGAAAAATGCTGCTTATGCCTAAAGTATAGGAATAGTTTGTGAAGACAGCATATAAATTAATGCATTTTTAGCATAAGACTGGCTTCAAGTTTAGATCAACTTTAATTTGAATATGCAGTTCTGGCCACCAGCAGAGTTCTCATAATTACTCTTTTGTTCTGACAGTTGTTGATGCTTGTCATGAAATAACTGTATCCTTTGGAAACCAAACCAAAACCAAACCAAACAGTGAACAATCCTGTAACAGATATTTTGTAAGAAAGGTTTATTTTGTAGTATAGCATGCTGCTGTAGAAATGAATCAAGTTATTTGGGATTGTCAGACCACCTTGTTATCAGGAAATCACATAATTTTCTGATGAATGAGATGTGTTAAAATTATAGTTCTAAATTGGTCTTTTGCACTGTAGTAAGTATGCTTGTAATCTGTGCAAGTACTCTGTATCATCATTTATCTGGGCATCTGGTAGAGATAAGGGCAGATGAGATAAGCAGTCAGCCATCACATTTTCAGTGTCTGATCTATACTCTGTGTCATACACAAATGCGACTATTCTCACTGATCATCAGGCAATTTACAATCCTGCTCATCTGAATCCTTTTATTGCTAACAGTGTCATCAAAGAGCTATGATCTGTATGGCAGTTTGAACTTATATACCGAAAGATCATTTCTTAAGTTTCCCAAAGCCCATAAGCAATATAGCGATTCTTTTTCACAAGTGGGATACATTTTGTGAGCTGCTTCTCCTTAAGTGTTCTTGACATAAATGTTCTTAGTTTGTCTTCATGGGTTTGAGTAGGTGTAAAGCTGACTCTGTTGTCTTGTCAACCATTGTCGTAATTGCAGGTAACAAGGAATCAAACTGTAAGTGCTTGTCTGTTCACAGTGAAGTTTTTAATCACACTGAAGCTTGTTTGTGTCTTATCTACCCAAATACAGGCTGAAATTTTCTTGAAATAATTATCTTGACAGCTAAACATACAAAAACATAGGTAGAAAATATCTTCCCTAGAACACCAGACTGTAAGAGAATGTAATGTTTATTATCTGTGGTAGGATGTGGCCACGGTAAGAAATTTCAGTTTCTCATGAGAAATAATATCCCTAAGAAAATCAGCTCTCTGCTGGACACAACATTTGGCGAAGTTCAATTTCAGTCTTTCAGTGTTGTGGCACCATGGAATGAACTACACATCAGGAATCTTTTGAAGTGCAGTAACATCCAGATTAAACCGAACTTGATGATGGTTATTGAGAATTATGGACATCTTTTGTTCAAAAAGCACCTGATGCTGAAAGAAGTTTATTAAATGAAGTTTCTTAAAATAGAAAAATCCATCACATGTAACAAATGCTTGGACATTCCTGCTGCCTAATGCAGCACGACTTGATGTACAAGTCTTGCAAACTGAAAATACAAAGTATCTTGACATTGTGGGCTTCTACAAGTACTGTATGTGTCTTTCAATCACCACTCCAGCTAACCTGATTCAGATACAATAATTGAAACATGCCAGGATTTAAAGGGCAAGTGTTCTTGCTTGTTTTTAAAAGCCTTATAACTGGGCTGAAACAGGGTAGGATTTTTATGGATGGAGGTAGACATACCTCTTGTACAACTGTCACTACCCTGCCTTATTTCTATATTGTATACATGAAGACTGAAAAAAGGAATGTTAGTCTGTTGTAACAAAAGGCTTAGAAATGTTTCATATGGTCCAAACAATCTGGTTTGACTTTTTGAGAGGGAAGAGATAACCCATTTAAACTAAAAAATCATGATCATAATCACCACATCTGGAATGGGAAATGTCTGAAGTTTCAAACTCAAAAGTCCACTCTGCTGAATGCAGGGTCCACAGTGGGAGTTGTTCTTAATAAAAGTCTGGGTTATTCTTAATCACAGGTAGAATTCAGCAACTTAAGATAATAATCAATTGCCAGTTTTCTAAATTCTGGCTTTTTGTGCTTAATGTTTAACATTAAGAATGCAAACACAAGTCACTTCTGCAGCAGCCCTCAGTAAATCAAAAAAGACCTGGAGAAATCTAAGACAACAATCTATAAATAGCACATTACTTTATGTTTTCAGTAAAAATAGAACATTAGTTATAGACTTATGCGCCATTATATCTTATAAATAACCTGATAGTTTGCATCAAGGTAATAAACTGAAACAAAACTGTTAATTTTATGTCCATATGTTGCTTTATATCCATTACTGGGACCAAGAGCTGTAGATGGAAGATAAAAGTGTTTCTGCAAGTCACTTCCTCGTTCCAGTTCTAAATGTGTTTTAAATTTGTTATGTATAATAATCTGTCCTTTCATGGCTAACCAACAATTACTGAGTCTAAAGGTAACCCACACTCTCTCACAGATGCAGGATGGGTATTTTGTTTTTTTTATAAATATGAATAAGTGGTGTTGGGTTAATGGAATTATTACTGCTGGATTAGTGTTCCTCCCATTTAAATGACTGCATTTTAACTGCAGGTTTGTAATATGTTCCTGTTGTACAGTGAATTGATTTTAATAGAACAGTTTCATTCATTTGAAAAATGTCTAGCCTTTTAATGAATGTGAATTACAGTACATTTAGATTCAATTTTAAAATAATCTATTTTAACTGTGCAATGTTAGTGTGTCACTATTAGTTACAGAACATTTTAAGAAGCAGTTTTAATTATTTGGAAAAAAAAGTATTTTACATGCCAGTGAACATATCTTGTAATTAAGAGTAATATCCATATTTAAATAATGCTATAATTGCATTGTATATGACTCAAATTTTACTAAAGGAAATTAATTCTTTGTCCCTTGAAATCCTAGAGTAGTTACAGTGTAGAAAACTAATATTACTACTCTAGTATATTTATTTTATGTATTTAAGTGGTATATATATCGCTTTTATTATATTTTCAACTCTCTTCAATACAACTTCCTATTCCCAACAACTAATGGATTGGCCACTGTTAGAAGCGGGGTAATGAATTGCCACTGTGACTATCTGGGGTCAAAATAGGTGCCTGCTTTCCCTATGGCTTCTAGTGTAACCTACTATTTCTTACACAATAATTACATAAAGTCAGTCCTTGGGATATTTTTATCCGATAGTGAGGAAATGATTCTTTAGCTTGCATCCGAAAAATTAGAAACTGGCTGTGGCTAGGGGGTCTTGATTCTTTACCCCACTTCTGGAGCATAGTGACAGCCGCTGAACAAGCTGCAGCAGAAGATAGGCATTTGATGCTTTTCTTTTTGCAGCCAAGGAAATCAGTGATATAAAGTCTTGGGCTGTTTTGATGACAAGCTGATAGGGAAGAGCTAACACCACCTCAATGGTCATTGAAAAAGGTAGCATTTAAACATTTTCCTCTCAAAAAAAGGGATTATTTTCTGTTGTTCAGCATATAAAAGGCATACAGAAATTTGGAGGTCCATTGGTTTAGAGTCAGTTCTCTACTGAAATGAAAATGAGAAATTTTCTTCAATCAGATAAACTCTCAGTAGTTCTCATAGTCAATTTTCACCACTGGGTTGTTAGCTTTATCATTTTATCTTCTTTGATATAACAAAGGCTTTCTGATTACATTTTAAAAGGTATAACATATGCAAACAATAGACTTACCCTTTCAACTTTTCATCAGATAAACATAAAACTATGTGGTGAGGTGTGGAAAATTTACAGTTACAAGATTGATCACAATATGTACATTGAAAAAAGAGCAGCTGCCAACCAGTGTGTTATCCTGCCTTCAAGGTGCATTTTCATGCAATGTCTGGTATTTTTCTGAAAATTGACTTGCCAAAGCTAACATACTTGACATTTTTTTGTCAGCCCTGAAGAAATATAGGTGGGTCCTCAGACTTATTTCTGCATCCAGCAGGAAGTTTTCACCTGTTTTGTAAAGTGTCCTGTTTTTTGTTTGTTTATTTGTTTTGTTTTATTTTTCTTTTTTTTTTTTTTTTTGTTTTGCTTTGTTTTGTTTTTAATTTGCTTGTTTTCATCTTGATTGGACATGGGTGAAGTAAGTAAATGTCTACAGCTGAACCTACCTAGCAAGGTGGGTGTAACTAGATTTCACAAATGGCAAAGGTCTCCAGTATCACTTTTAATTGCTTGAAAGATCAATATCCACTAATAACTGGGATGTTTAGAGTTCTCCATCAGTGTAAAATCAGGGCTAGTGTAAAACATATGCAAGTTGAAAGAATATATTTGCAACTGCAGGAAAAAAAGAAATAACAATTGCACAGATAATAATCCCCCCCGCCCCCGGAGAGCTTGAACTCCTAGCTTCTTCCTATTTAGATTGTGTGGAAGTAGAAGGTTAATTTTGAGTAGTGGAGCTCACGGAATCCAGTCAATGGAACCAGAATAAATGCATCTCTATTGCTCTGTTTATCTCACAGCAGAATATATCCCCACAATTAAAATAGTAATGTCATCCAGACTTGTAAATCAAAAAAGTTCTGTATCAGAAGTGTAATTGATATGACCACCTCAAAGAATACATCCACTTTTCTAGCTGGGCTTGGTATTTTTAAATGCCACTCTATTTCTCAGTTCTAGTTCAACAACAATAATATTAAGGCTTTTTGCTATTACAGGTGAAAGGCTTTTCTAGATTAATCAGATAACTTTCACTAATAGACTGTTAAACTTTATCTGGACTAGCAACAAATTCTCAACTTCTTGTACATGTGGTCTTCCCTTTGCCCAGAAAAAGATTTTCAATATAACACCAGGTAACTCTCATTTGTAGGACTTGATTATGAAAGAAGTTGTAGTTTCCACTAGAGCGGTAGCTAGTAGTTTCTTTATGTGTCCCTTACTGCTACAATATCAGCTCTTGTGAATAGTAATAACTTCAACAAGTGTTACATTTAGTTTCATAGTGCTGTACACTGTGGGTTACTGCTAAAGGTTCTGACAGGGAAGCTGCAATGGTTTCAGTTGCAGCAGTGAAAGCCTTTCCTGCTCTTAGCCTTTAAATCATTAGTACTTCTTCCACAGAAGCGGCAGCCGAGTGCTTGTTAGCTTTTGGTCTCTTGCTTTAAAGGGTTTTCTTCATCTTGTACGTATTCACTGGCCCTCGGCCTGCATCGTGCCTTTGAAACTGCTAATCTCCCTCCATCGTTACCTCACTGCCCTGCAATTCTCTTTTTAGTAATCACTTCCTCCAAGGGATGCCTACAAGAGCCATAGTTCTTTTCCTGTTTATCCCTTGCTGTTGGATCGGGCAGTAGTTTGCTGCTGCTGGCCTCTGCTGGTGACAAAAATTAGTGTAGCCTGTACATTGGCTCTTGCCTTGGGCCCTGATTACAATCCACTTGTTCGAGGAAGCAGATGTAAAAATAGTTTCTTCTCCTTTTGAGGATCTTGGATTTTTTGAGCAATAATGACAAAATTAAATTTTCACTCCACCTTGTGCACTCTGCACAGGGCACAGCTGGATTAGATCTGAATTTGTGGTATCCCGACTTACTGATAGTACGTCTGTGTGCTGCCACTTGAAATGCAATCGCTTCTTTCTTCAAAGGTGAGAAAATTACCCCTCAGGGAAGCCTTCTTTGTGTACACATGAGGATTTAGCCATAAAGCTCATTGCCTATTTTGCACTATATGCCTCATACAGACAAGCTCTGCAGCACAATTGAACCCTCAGGCTGCACATAACAGTATATATGATCTCCTGACATGCAGATCCATTTCTTGAAAGAATTCAGCAGGAAAACCTGTAGACTTAGTGGGTAAAGCACACTCTCTTCATTCTGTAGTGTTGATCTCAGCAGACGTGAAATGACAGTACCGTAACATACCTTAGATCATCTCTGTCTCTTGCATTTGTTGCATTCTCTTATTTTTCCATAGCTGAAGTTTCATCCTATGTTTAAAGAGACCTTTGAAATTAAGAATGAAAGGGAAAAGTTGTCTGTTTATATTTTTTTAATATATGAATTGAGAAGATATTGTTATAATTGTAGTATTTATCCCCGATTCAGCTTACTGATGAACAAATAAGGACACAAGATCTTTATGTGCATGTACTGTCATGTACTGTTAGAGCTAATGAAAGCTTGTACAAATAACTGTAGGCATCTTCTTAATGAAGCTCATTGCAGCTTTATATGTGGTTCTGTAACTAGTGCGTTGAGGTAAATGTTATAATTTATAGTTTACTAGTAGTTTAAATACACCAAATGAAAACATTGAAGATAAAATGGGCTGAACAGATATTTCACTGAAAGTTTTTGTTTATGTAAAAGGAGACGGGTGTTTATAAAGGAAAATGGGTGTGTATGAAACCTACTTTTTAGTGTTTTTCGTAAGTAGCATTCTCTCATTCTTAAAAGTACATCTGTAGTTCTAGAACTAACAGGCAGTAAAAATGTTGTTGTTAGATTTAAGATCATATATATCATGTCTGTCTTCTTTTTCTAAAGGAAATTTGACAGAAAAAGCATTAATTAGATATTAACTATTCTAAAGCCTTCCATTAGAAATGTAATGCAAAAAAACCCAAACCAAACCAAAAAGAAACCAAACCAAACCAAAAATAAAACAAAAACAAACAAAAACCCACAAAACCAACCAAAAGCAACAACGAAAAAACCACGAACAAACAAATCCAAACCCAAACAACACCAACCCAAAGCCCTGAACACTCATATTCTTCTAAAGACTTTCAAACAAACACACACTATTTTAATATCTGATCATGAAAGCTTCATATGGTCTTAATTTATAATCTTTTTGGTAATTCAGGTATATCTGGAATGACAGTGAATTCCCTCTGTTTTCAGAGTAAAATATCTTTCAAAGACTGGCCTGCCTTAGGATGCCTCCATCTGGGTATCAAAATGAGAAAGACATTTAGGGTGGAAATTGTCTTGGTTAGTGCTGGTGTCTACAATCTGGACATCTATAGCTGAGCTGTTCTTTCTTAAGTTCCATTTTTAACTGGATGGAGAAGTGCTCTCAGAATATGATTCCTCTGATTTGTTTTTTATGTCTCCTTTAAGATGAACAGGATGATGCCTGTGCATGTCTGTTCATCTCCATTGTATGTAAAAAGAATTTCTGTCTAAAACTTGTGATATAACTATTTAGTCCATGGATGCCAATATCCACACAAAGGAAACTGAAGTTTTATATTAGCAATATTTCACTTAAAAATACTTTGTAGTTTAAACCTCCATGCCCTGATTCACATATGGTACTTCGTGAATGGTGCATAGTCACAGTATGGCACATATATGTCGTTTCAAAGTGTAGTTATGATCCCTTCTGGGAGATACAGGAGGGTTTAAAATGTGTTCAAAGTCTTTACAGCAAGCAGCCAGTGAAAAACTAGATAGCTCCTGCCAGTATTTGAAATAATTAGCTGCTCCCCAACTAGGTTGACATTTGGAATGGCTAAATACCTTGTGTTTCATTCCTTCAGTTATCAGTGAATTAAACTCTGAAAAGTAGAGGTTACCCAAAAGTCATTCAGACCAAAACAAGGACCTTAATTAAAAAAGATGAAAAACATTTATCTAAGTGAGCTTATTCTACATGTTTATTGTCATTGTGAAATCTTTTCTGCTTTGCACTGCTGCTTTTATGAGAAATACTCTTATGCAGCATGATAACAGGGAAGGAATTCAAGTCCCCTTGTTCTACTGGAGTGTATAAAAACTAGTGTGAAAGTGTGAATAAGGGTTGGCCAAAGCAGCAAAAAAAACCCCCAAAAATCCATAATCAAACCTGACCAAACTCCTTCAAATACTTTGAAAGGTATTTAAATTTTCTGATGCTTAAAACCAGTTTTAAAATTTTCTTTGTTAATTTCTATCCAGTACTAAATGCATTTTCCTGACATTTCTCTTCTCGCCATCTATTTGTGTTAGAACTTTTGCAGTGATGAACTTTCATCTCAAAAATATCACCATGTTTTATCATTCAAACTGTTGAAAAATGGCTGAACTTCTAAATTTGTCACGTACAGTAAATAATCCTTGTTAAAGAGCAGGTCTACGGCTGAATTCACACCACAGTCTTAGAAGTCACTACAAAATGGAGTGTGCAGTACTGGATGTGATCGAAAGATATATACCACCCTGTGGGAGGCAATCTTTAACCGAGATCATTTAGGCAAAGAGGTTTCCGAGGACTTTTGACAACATCCACTGCTCTCTGTTCATCTAACTGGCTAGTCACAGAGTCACAGAAGGCTATCAGATTACTTAAGCATGATTTCCCCTTGGTGAATCCATGCTGACTACTCCTGATAACCTTCTTCTCCTCCAAGTGCCTAGAGGTGACCTCCAGAATGTTTCATCACCTTTTCAGGGATGGAGGTGAGGCTGACTGATACGTTATTTCCCAAGTCTTCCTTCTTGCCCTTTTTGAAGATGGGAGTGACATTGGCTTTCCTCCAGTCCTTGGAAACCTCTCCCGTTCTCTGTGACCTTTCAAAAATGATGGAGATTGGCATAGCAGCAATATCAGCCAGCTCCCTCAGCACTTGTCAGTGATACTCTGTCAGGATGCTCTGTCAGTGTTCCTATATTCCTCCCAAGTGGCCAGTCCCTTTTTCCACATACTGTAAAGTTCTTACTTCCATATGATTTTTTTCCAGAAGCTCCTTGCTCATCCATGCAGGTCTCCTGCCTCCTCTGCTTGATTTTTTACTTACAGGGATGCACCAATCTTGAGCTTGGAGGAAGGGGTGTTTGAATATTAACCAGCTGTCTTGGGATCCCCCTACTTTATAGAGTCCTAACCCATGGGATTCCTTCAAGTAGGACTTTGAAAAGGTCAAAGTTAGTGCTCCTGAAGTCCAGGATTGCAATCCTACTTACTGCCCTGAGTCTTCTTGTATGATACTGAACTTCACCCTCTCATGGTCACTACAGCCAAGGTGATGCCAACCTTCACGGCCTCAACAAACCTTTGTTCATTAGTACAAGGTTCAGCAGCACACCTCTCCTTGTTGGCTTCTCCACCACCTGTGTCAGAAAGTTATCATCAGTGCCCTGCAGGAACCTCATGAACTATGTGTTGCCTCGCTGTGTAGCCTTTCCAGAAAATATCAGTGTGGTTCAACTCCCTCGTGACCACCAGGGCATGTCATCTTGAGGCTACATCTAACTGTCTGTAGAAGGCCTCATCAACAACTTCTTCCTGGTCTGGTGGCCTGTAGTAAACACCTACATCAGTGTTGCCCATATTAGCCTCCCTCTTAATTCTTACCCATAAGCTTCCAGAACAAACAGAAATCCTTCATGTAACTGTATTTTATCTAGCATTTTTTGCTTGAAGAATTGAAAGAGTATCATGACATACTAACAATAGAAATTGTTCACAGCTCTAAGAGAACAGGTTTTATTAAGTATGGGGAAAAGAGGAAGAATAAACAGTTCTGAAATAGTCAGAGTCCCCTTTATGCATTTTTCAAAATGAGAAGTTCAATTTGTTCATCAAGTGGGTTTCTGATTAGAAATTTGAGCGGAAAATACATAACTGAGAAATCAAAGCAGCATAAAAAACCTGAAACTGGTGAGGTGCCGAGGGTTTTTTTTTTTTAATAGTATTTATTATCTATTTTCAAAATTTTGCCTTTCTTCTCCAACTAGGTACAACTTTAGAAAAAAAAAAAAAGAAGAAAGAAAAGTGTTTGTAATCTAGAAATACTACTTTTTACCCATCATTAGAGTAGCATGCTTTAGTTATTCTAGAATCTCTTTAGTGTGTAACACAAATTTAACAGTTTTTCTGCACGACCCACGCGGTTCTTAAAGATCAAAGGCCATATGTGGCCCCTTGTGATACCATTCTTCCACCTCACTTTAGTTTCTGGCACTCTATTTTTGGGACCATTACTGGAATTTTAGTCACCCTGGATCGTACACTTTCTTGTTACACTCCTGTATATCCAGAGGTGAATGCAGTTATACTGTTTCCTCAATATCTAGTGGAAAAAAAAGTGTTGCATAAAGGCTGCAGTTTGGTAGTTATTTATTTTTCACTACTATTTCCTCCTGACCATAGTCACGCATCGAACTTAAGGTAAACGACAGTTCTTTACTGGGGAGTGTTTTGTGATAAAACTAAAAGGTGCTGCAGTACATAGCATTGCAAATTTAACAAGTATGTGATGCCACGAAGGATGGTGGTTGAGGTGTTTGCTTTGTTTAGTGTTTGTCATTTTTTTGGGGGGGGGGTTTTTTGTTGTGGCTTTTTTTGTGGGGGTTTTGTGTTGGGGGGGCTTTTTATGTTGGGGTTTTTTTTGTGTTTTGTTTAGTTTTGTTTGTTTGGTTGTTGTTTTTGAAATAATTTCAGCTAGCATGCCGTCTCTTGGGATTTCAAGTGGTTGGGAATAGTATTTCAGAAGCAGCTGGCATTCTTCCACCTAAGGGTGCTTGGGTTAAAGTAGCATATTCTAGGTCAATGCATTTTACCTGTGTGACTGGAAAATAGCAGCAGATGTGAATGATGCTAAAACAAGATGGTCTGGCACTTCAGGCGATCAATGATTATACAGAATTAAAAGCCTGACATATTTGATCAAAGGGAAAACACAAATTTATCGGAACAGGGATGGCCAGTAATTGCTGCCACCACAAGCTTCAGCTTTGGAGGGTGAAGCTACAGCTGCTGGCAACAGAATTAACCTTCACTCTAGAGGCTCTCATGATGATTTAGATTTTGTAAGAATAGCATAAATAATTCTGTTTAAAATAAAGTCCATGGAAATCACACTGTGGCAATGCAATTTTGCCAAGATGGAAGTCTACAATGATAGAGAGACAATGGCTTTTTGGAGAGGGAACAGCAGGACAGCTCATATGTGAGTGGTTGCACCGAGTCTGCCAAAAGAGATCTAATTCCATCTTTTTCCATCCAGCAAAATTATGTAGCACAAGAGGGTTTGTAAACTGCAGAAGCATTAATTCAGATAGCCTCGTACATACTGCAAGAGAGTATCTAGCTGTGCACTGGGAAAGGCTAGAAAAATCAGATATGTAAGCTAAACTCACTGATAATAACTTCAGCATGAAAGGGCTTTTTAAGCACCTGATGTTTATCAGAAATCAGGATTTTCATGGTGGAATATGTTTTAACATCAAACTCCTCAGTGATTTCTCACTGCAGTTTCTGTGCTGCCTCCCATATTGCAAAACTCAACGCTGGGCTAGGCAACAGCCCGATGTTTATTCACAAGGAAGGTCTGGGCTATACAGTGGGTCCTCTCCATAATCAATTTATAACAATAATTTAAAAAAATTAAGAAAAAAAATTTAACCTGTTTCTTGCTGATAGTATATCAATGAATAGATCATCATTTTAATACACAATGCAACATTAAAAAAAAAAAAAGAGCCAAATACAGAATGTCATTTAAACTTGGGATATTTCCTAAGAAAGTGGTAATAAAATTAATCAGGATGTAACTATCTAAAATTTCAAGGGCCAAAAAAGGAGGACTAGACGATTCTTTTTATGCATGATCATGAATAACAGTTTGTCTGACACTTATTTGCATCTCTTTAGAGAGAGAAGTAATAAGCATGTTTCCTTTTGGGGTCTTAGTTTAAAGTACACCTATAGGGGATTTAAGTCCCTACAACAGACAGGAACATGAAAACCAAATAGTATTTTTCATCTCAAGATAGAAATGTATCTCCATTTTTTTCTGATGTTCTAATGTAACATAAAGGATTATTGAATTTTTCATAGCAATGCAAATAACACGAAGTCAAGGCAATTAAAGTCTGCACTGAACAAGAATCAAGTATTGACATCTACTTTTCATTTACCAGGAAGCACAAATCATAATGGTGTTACGTATCTGATTAGTAAAGCGATAATTATTTGCAAAGTTTTGATAAAAGGAAAATCCATTTTAAGATGTTTTGTAGTTTAGTTTTTTATTTGATATTCTATATTTGTTAAACAGATGGAAATTATCCTTAGCTGATGTTAACCATTTATACAGGTTGGCATTCATAGTTTCTTAAGCTGTGACAAGTTTGTTAAAATTTAGTATCCCCCCCATTCCAAGAAATAAGGAGGTGACACTGTGTGACAGTTTATGTCTTCATGATCTACTGAAATCCATTAATGGTATCTCAAATGAAAGCCTTTGACTTCCCATTGTTAGAATGTTTCCCAATCTAGACTTAATAACACATACTCTTGCTTCAGATTTATTTCTCTGTGAAGTATCTCTGGAGCCAGAGAACTAAAAATCTACATGATTCAAGTTAGCATTCAAGTTCTGTGATGACCTCTATAGAAAATACAATACTTTTTCTATAAATTAAACTGTGGCTAAATAGTCACACGTTATAGGTACTGGAGTCATTGGTATTACCAGGCTCTTAACTTGAGACACACGTCAACAATGAGTGTTCGGTGCTGAATTAGATACCGCACGCAATGAGTGCATAAATTGTAAATTTTCTCATCGAATATCTAACAGTCAACAAAACTGTTGTCTGAAGTTAAATGCATGAGAGGACAATAGGGCTTGTAACCCTTTAGGCTAAATTTTGAGCTTTTGAAACTAGTTGTTATTAAGCTTAATTGATAAAAAGGCAAGAATTCAGCCATTGGGGGAAGGTTATAGATTGTAGCTCCTATATCATACATGCTATGAAAACAAATTAACATATAAGCTTTTGATCAAAAAATAATTCTTTTTTTGTTTGTTTGGTTGGTTTTTTTTGTTTCATCAGTGGATATCTGGGAAGGGTACTGTGAAAGCATACTCTAAAGGACTGAGGAGTGCCTCTAAAAGGAAAATAAACCCATCTATGGCAAAGCCAGCCAGCCTTAGGGTAAGAGTCTCCAAGACCAAGGGGCAAAAAGCACCAAGGGACATTATGTCAGTTGACTGACATTCTGGACAACGTAAATTTAATGCTGAAGTGTTTCAGGTACCTCTCGAATGCTGTCCTTTTGTGGATCTAAATTGTTAATTACTAGTTTTGTGTGAGATTGATATTATAAAAGTTAAATGTATGAAAAAAAGAAAAGTGCTATAAAAAAATCCCTTTGCTTAAGCAACTCATGATCCATGAAAATAATTTCGTAGTATATTTTATTATTTTGCACTGTAAACAGTGTCTTTACAGACAAAAGTAAATAATGACTTTATGGGGGTTCTAGAAGAGACTTGATGCATGTTTTAGAAGGAATTTAGCAGTCATGTGCCCCCTACATGTTAAAAATATGGTGATTAACATGTCTGTAAGTTGACCGCTGGCTTGTTCAGAAACAAATCCTTCTTTTTGACACTCTTATTCCATAAACACTTCACTTTGCCATATCAGAGTTACTCAAATGAGTAAGGAAACTGGACTTGACCCTAAACTTTTAGTGAATTGGGAGCTTTTCCTGCAAGCTTGACATATTTTCTTGACTGATGAGAAATCCTGTATTCAAGATGAATTAGATCTTGAGGTTTTTTTCAAAGAGATTCTCATATTATTTGGCAAAGGACCTATCTTTCTGTTTCAGAACAGTAATGATTATTGGTCAAATTTATTTAATGGCAGGGTTCATTTATTATTTTAATAGGTAGAATATTCTCCTATAAAGTCTACTTAAACCTTTAATAACCACCCCGATGTGTATCAAAGACTAATGAATATTATTTTACTGATGCCGACTTGTGTCCTGGGAATTCCCTGTATCATGAAAAGTCACAGTATGAGAATATTGCAAAGGAATATTATAAACTTCTTCATAGGTCTTTTGCGTTGGTGCACATTTGTAAAGGCCAACATTGATTGCTGTTCTAACAGTGTGTCTGAATGAAGCTGTCACAATCACTCTAGAACTAGCTAACAAAATTTCTGGAGTCATGTTTTTGAAACCTAGGGTGTACGTTTTAGACTTTGCAATCAATGAGATCTCTCAGTGTGAGAATATGAAAATAGAATGTGAAAAGAAAAGATGTACTGAGACTAGAAAAGCATATTGAGAACCTCAGTTCTGATTCTGTATAAAACAGACCCTAGGCTAGGGTCAGGAAACACACTACTGTGCAATGTGGACTTCATGCAATAGTTTCTGGATCAGTGCCAACAACAGTGCACGAACAGCTGTAAAAGCAAAACACAGGTAAAGAAACAACAAAGAAAAACCCCAAATGAAAATATACCAAAGCAAACAAACTGAAGTCGTAAACACCTAACCTGTCCCCTCTGGCAAAACTCCATAAATATGTCTGCACTTGTCCTCTCACTTACTGATGTCTTTAGAATAGAAAATATATCCCCTTTCTCTCTCAGTAGTGACAATTCAGTAGACAGCCTGGTTATGATAAGCACCTTGTATTTCATTGTGTTTATTTACAAATGGAAAATAACATACATTTTGAGAGATTAAATACTGCTTTGGTGGTGTTGTCGTCGTTGATTCTGTGGGGTTTTTTTAAATTTCCAGTAAAAATTATTCACTTTGAGGTGCTTGCCAGGAATTAAATATGCTAGGACAAAAGGCTGTGCTCATTTTTTGATGATGGTTGAAACAATTGCCACACATTTATAACTATTCTAAATTATATCTCTCCTTTTAATAAATGCACAAATGTTCTTTAACTTTTATTCTTGTGCTTTCTAACTTTATACCATTCATTAATTCTGTTGTAAAGAGAAAAAAAGCTGATAAGAAAAGATGTAAAGAATAAATGCTATTTTAAAAAATCCTATTTTAACCTTAAGGGAAAATGAGCAAAGTAAATCCAATTTTAGGCATCCTATCCAATTCTCCACTCCTACTGTTGAGTTTCTAATTGAAAATATTTCCCCAAAGTACATTATATTAGAGCAATGATATGGGTTAATTGTAGAATTTATTGGGTGGTGATATGGAAAAATTAACATGCATCACTGTGTAATTCCAATAATTTTCTATGACAATCCTATGAAATCACCACAATTTTAATGCAGAATAATGTAAGCTTTTTTCAGTGTCAATTAAGGATGACATTTCACAAGCCCCACTGGGAGTTGTGCTCAAAGTCAGTGTGAGTTTCCTTCCAGCCTTCCCACTGCCCCAGCAAAACACCGAATTTAGTGTTTTGTGGTACAGCCTCCCTCATACAAAAGAAGACAAGGACCTCTGTTCAGCAGACCGCTGAGGTCTTAAGTCATCCTTGTATGCTGGGTTTGAGATAAACACACACTACAGACACAGAGCTTTGAAATATTATTCAGCATTATCCTAATTCATCTCTTGGTTTTCCTTCAAGTTTAGACTGTTTGGAAGACTAAGAAGGTGGGTATCTTGTTACGTGTGTGTCTGGGTAAACCCTGCAGTATGTCAAATTTATTCATTTTGTTGCTGTTTTCAGTGACATGTTCCTTGTACCCTTTAGACTGCTCAACTTGAATATTATAGTGTGTTAATATTTAAACTTTCTTTTCTTAACTGTCCATAAATATATTTTGAAGAAAGAAAAAAGGATGTAACTGAGATAAGACATAATCTTCATATTTTTTTCTAGTCAAACATGACAAAAAAAAATCATCCCCGACTGAACTGAGAAACCAAATGCAGATTAAATAAATTACTGCTTAGAATCATAGAATGTATTGGGTTGGAAGGGACCTCTAAAGGTCATCTAATCCAACCCCCCTGCAGTAAGCAGGGACATCTCTAACTAGGTCAGACTGCTCAGAGCCTCATCAACCCTGGCCTTGAATGTCCTCAGGGATGGAACCTCCTCCACCTCTCTGGGCAACCAATTCCAGTGATATATCATCCTCATGTTAAAGAATTTTTTCTTAATGTCTAACCTAAATATGCCCTTTTCTAGCTTAAAGCCATTACCCCTTGTCCTGTCACTACAAACCCTTGTGGACAAACCCTCCCCTGCTTTCTTATAGGCCCCTTTCAGGCACTGGAAGGTCGCTATAATGTCCCCCCCAGAGCCTCCTCTTCTCTGGGCTGAACAACCCCAACTCTCTCA
>JAAGNO010006030.1:0-35213 GCA_033439905.1 Ceryle rudis | reverse complement strand
TTAGACCATAGCCTCAAGTGCTACATCCCCTCATTCTTTAAACCCCTCCAGGGGTGATGACTCCCCTGCCACCCTGGGCAGCCTGTTCCAGTGCCTAACCACTCTCTTAGTGAAGAATTTCTTCCTAATATCTAATCTAAACCTCCCCTGATGCAACTTGAGGCTATTTCCTCTTGTTTTAGCATTAGTAATTTGGGAGAAGAGACCAACACCAGCCTCGCTACAACCTTCTACCTTAAGGTAGTTGTAGAAAGCAATAAGGTCTCCTCTCAGTCTCTTCTCTAGACTAAGGTCTATTGTCCTTATTGCAGCTCAGAGGTGAATGGACACAGGAATGGTGATACTGCAGTTGCTTCTCATCTACTCAACCTTCCCCAAAACAAGAGTAGCCTAACATCACAGTCTACCTAAAAGCACTGAAAATGTGTTTCAGAGATGTTGGCTAGTCTAGGTCCAGCAAGCTGTGCTCTGATAAAGTGCCTGCCTTACTTCTCCCCTCTAAGCTAGGCCTGACTTCTCTGTCATCCTCAAGACCTTAGTACTTCACAGAGCTGCAGCTCATTTTCTGTTTGCTTTGCAGGCTCCAGATGCCCCAGGGGACAAACAGCACTATGTGCGTTGGTCAAGCCAAGCACTACCAACTGTGCCAGCAGCAGGTGAGAACCACTTCCAGTACTGACTGGTCCTCTCTGGGGGATGTGGGACTTGGGGGGTTGCGCTTGGAGCTGCAAGAGCCCCAGCACTCAAGGTATGACCGGTCTGTCAGAGGAGTACAGACAAGGGGTACAATCCACTCCAGGAGTGATTGATGGTGTGCCTTTGATAGTGCAGGAGATGGGCTCTACTCTCCAGGACTGAGATGGGGGTGAAAAGTATAAAAACATATTTGTTGTGGGGTAGAGGGAGGGATCAAGTTTTTCCAGTATGCTTTCCTTTGCTGGAAGTTGTATTTGCAGGACTGTTAAATACAGCTGAGGGACCCTTGGCAGTGGAGGCCTGGCCTTTCTGCCTGTATTATGGCACCTCAGCGTCCGTCACCGATTCCTTCCAGGGTGGACAGAGCATTTTCATCCTCCAAGGATGCAGCAGGGACAACCAGCTGTCACAACCATGGCTGTGACATAGTGAGCTTTTGATTACATTTATTCCCTCCGTAGCCCTGCCCAGCCAACACAGCAAGCTTCAAACAGCAGCAGTGCTCCAGTTTTGATGCCAAAGCCTTTGGGAAGCGCTACTACCACTGGATGCCCCTCTATCCAGGTGAGTTTTCACAGCTTCACATGAAAGGTCAGGGTGAGAAAAAACCCACAGGATCTTCTCAGACACAGGAGAAGGGGAAGGTCCCAGGGGACAAGGGCTGGATGCCCCTGGCTGGTCTGGAAGTGCCTTTCTGCCTCTGGCCCTTCAGATGACTACACCAGTATCTCCAACAAGCCATGTGACCTCCAATGCACCACCCGGAGTGGAGAGAGGCAGCTGATGGCCCGTGCACAGGATGGTACCTCCTGCAAGGACAGGACCTATCAAGGGGTCTGCATCAATGGGAAGTGTGAGGTGAGGCTCTGGGAGGAAGTAGAGCAGAAATTGGGAGGGTAAGTGCATGACTGGACCTCCTGGTCATTGCAAGGCCAGGGATCCCAGCAGGCAATTGGGACTGAGGCCTGGTGTGGAGTAATTAGGGTCACTCTCGAACATCAGCGGGCTAGAGGAGAGCAGAGAGGTTCACACAGAGAGAATTATGTACAGCCATACATTCCCACAGAGAGACAGCGCTTTCCTCTTAGCACAGAGAAGACCAGAACTGCAGGTTTGTTTACACCGGTGTCCAATTTAAAACAAAAAATTAAAAATTCCAACATTTCAGTTTTCACCTCACGCAGCAAGGATGAAGGGTGGCTCTACACAGTGTTAGAGAGAGGTGCTGCACAACCTCAGAGAGGCCTGCCTTTGATGCAGAGTCTCCTGGAGAGTGATGTTGTGTGTCATGAGTTCAGTGAGAAGGATTGGCCTAAATACAGACGGAGGGAACCAAAACAGCTTACCCAAGTCTTACTCCATTCACCTACATGCACAACCCCCCCCCCCCCAGTTTCAGGAGTGCAAAGTAGGTGATGACAAGTTGCAGAGGTGAATTTCTGCTGCTATTGGATTCATTCATTACTCCACTCCAAGCTAACCTACATCTCTGCCCAGAACCTCACCAAAAGAGCATGGTGGCATTTCCTTGAAAAGCCCCTGACCTGTGGAGATAAGCTGGCCTCAGGCAACCCTCTTTGTTTTATTCTTTGCAGCCAGTTGGGTGCGATGGGAGCCTGTACTCACCCCGGACGATGGACAGATGCAGGGTGTGTGGAGGGGACGGCAGCACTTGCCACCGTGTCTCGGGCAGCTTCCGAAAGGCAATCTCACAGATAGGTACTCCCTGCTACCACAGTCCGGAGACTTCACCTGCTACTTCTTACCACCAGCTGGCGTGAAGGGTGACTGGCTTGAAGGCGGGTAGGAGTTTCCCAGCTGCTTGGTGGAAAAAGCTAAAAACTGCCACCCCTGCTTAAATAACTGTATTTTGTCATTTTTCACTTAGTCATCAGAGGAGATTGGTTTGATGGGCCGTATATTAGGCTGGTAAGGTTTCCCTTTACCTCTTTACAATAGGAAGCAGCTGGGGATCTATTTGTTCCTATTGATTCTGGCATCTTGCCCACCTCAGATAATGTAAAGAGATCAATGAATCTTCTTTTATTTGTGCTACGTCTTCATTAGAATACTGAGCTCCTACAATGAGGGTCACAGTGTTTGTTTCAGCCTGCACTTAGTCTCCTGCTTTCCCCAGTCCTACAGCTGTCACAGCTGAGGGACAATCCCTCTGAAACCAGTCTGAGATTCATCTCTTGCAACCTCATGGCCCATTCCTCCACCCACAGGAGGAGTAGACTGTGGTACACTCATTAGTAATTAATTAACTGTGGTTTGAGGATGTTTTGGAACACCATGTCACACTTGCTTTTTATTTAGTCTGCCTCACTCCCTATAGACACCAGACTAGAAGAGCACTTGGGCCCCTTTCTACAGCGGGGACAACAGTGCCAACACTCTAGCAGTACAGGTACAGTTTTGGCCACCCATTCCAGTCTTCCTAACATCTTACAGAATGGACAAGACCTGCGTTTCTAGCAGGGAAGATGAGCTGCCAAACCACACAACCTTAAGAGCCTTCTTATCTCCTCAATTAAAGGTCAATTTTATGCTATTTCTGAGACAAATTCTGTTGAGTCAGAGCCGAGGGGGCCTATGATCTTTTCCATTCTCCATTCAGCATCAGCCCCAGTCCCTAGTAAGCTTTTCCTGTGCTCTTGCCAGAAACAGCGTGAGCGCAACAGACATTCCTGCCCTTAGCATCCTGCCCCAAAGGGCAGCATTGCCATCCCTTGTCCCACAAGCTGCTTTTCCTACACAGAACTTTTTATTCTGTCCTTGAGGTTTCCTCACATTCTGTTCTGTTCCTCAGGTTACGTGTTCATCACCAACATCCCCGCTGGTGCCACAGACATCCTCATCATTGAGCGCAGGAAAACAGAAAACATCCTGGGTAAGCAGAGGAACTAGTCAGATACGGCAATCCACAGGTGAAGGGTCTAGAGCACAAGTCTTGTGAGGAGCAGATGAGGGACCTTGAATTGTTCAGCCTGGAGAAAAGGAGGCTCAGGGGAGACCTCACTCTCAACAACTCCCTGAAAGGAGGTTGGAGCCAGGTGGGGGTTGGTCCCTTCTCCCAAGGAACAAGAGATAGGACAGGAGGAAATGGCCTCAAGTTGCACCAGGGGAGGTTCAGTTTGGATATTAGGAAGAATTTCTTCCTCAGAAGGGTTGTGAAGGCCTGGCCCAGGCTGCCCAGGGGCAGTCGAGGAGTCCCTATCCCTGGAGGGGTTTCAAAGCCATGTAGATGTGGTGCTGAGGGACATGGCTTAGTGGTGACCTGTCAGTGCTGGGTTAATGGTTGGATTCAGTGATCTTAAAAGTCTCTTCCAACCAGAACAATTCTATGATTCTACAATCCCAGTTCAGCTGCCTTGCAGGTGGCAAGAGGGCTCTGTGCACTCCTGCCTCTGCTGTGAGAGCTTTCTGGGACCATTTCCTCCAGGGTAGCCCAGGGGCACTCCATCTCTCCATAAATCAAGGCTACAACATCTCCAGCAGCCAGAACAACATTTGGAAACCAAGCACACGCTGGGCAGTCCCTGCTGTGAAGACACTTGTACTCTTGTTGGAGAGGGAGATGAAAGCAGTAGGCAGTGAAGACTGCTGATCTGACCTGATGCAGAAGATGAATTCTGGAGGGCCTGTGGTTCTTTTTCAGTCAGTCTTTTCTCGGTCATGAGGTGTTTGCTCTCTTCAGTGCCTGGTGTTCTGCACAGAGTATTACATTTGTCCCTTTTCTCTCTCTTTGAAGCACTCGCAGATGAATCCGGGCATTTCTTCTTCAACGGCAACTCTGCCATTGACAACCCACAGAACTTCAGGGTAGCTGGCACCATCTTTAAGTACCGGCGGCCCTCAAGCCTGAACTCAGAAGGGCTGGAGTATATCATAGCTCATGGGCCCACTAACCAGTCTCTGAACGCCATGGTAAGTGAGGAGCTAGTTTTAGGCTTTCCTGTCTTTCCTGTCCCAAAACTGTGAGCCTCCCTCAGACAAAAGGAATTTTACTGATTCCCAAGCCAAACCTGAGTGTGTAGGTGGCTGAGGAAGCCAGATACCATCTTGGGGGGTGTGGGGGTGTTCCTCTTTGATATTGAGAGAGGATAGCATCCTCATAAATCCATCACAGAATGGACATGGCTAGAAGAGGTCTCTGGGAAATACACATCCTTAAAATAAAAATAGTTTTGTTTTCTTTCTCTGTTTCCTCCAGTACTATAATTTTAATGGGAAAATGCCCCACATAACTTATGACTACACTGTACCACGAACACCACCTCTCCAAACTGCAGCCCCTGCTGTAGACAGACCTTTCTACCATCACCTACCAGATACCAGCCAGGACCATCCCATTCCAGCCAACTCCAGAGCTGCCCAGGACTTCAATACCACGTGGATCTCCCTGTCACCTGATGACACCAACGAACGGCTTCCTTTAAGAGAGGAGAACAAAGATTTAGGCTTTGGCCACCCACACTTCTTCCAAACCAACTCCACCAGTCAGACTCGGGACTGGGGCTGGGAACAAGGTGAAGAGAAGAAGTACGACTTCCAGATAAGACAGCTTTACCATGCAAACACAGGAGAGGAAGAGGAGGAAGAAGCAGCAGCAATTGGTGGAGAAACAGAGCTGGGTTGGTTGCTTTGTTTTTCCTACTCTCACATTCTGCTTATTGAAAGCAGACATCCCCAATAGTCTTGAAATCTAAGGTGGCTTTACCATCAGAGCAGACAGGAGGGAAAGATGATTAATAGCAAGGTGAACACTGTCAGGGAGCAGCGAAGACCAGTAGGCTCTGTAAGGGAGAGAGAGCTGGGGGGAGGTTGGCCACAATAGAGATTGAACAGTGACCTCTTGGGCTGGGCAGTCCCACAGCATCTGAGCTCTGCAAGCCGGGCAGTGATGGCAACAGGTCCTGGCAACATCCACCATCAGGTGAAAACAAGGTGACAAGGCAAATCTGAGATCAAGCTGGGAAAGCCAAACAACAATGTGGGGACAAAGTACATGTGCAGCATTGCTCTGGCCAGGACTGAAGGCCCAGGCCTGAGATTAAATGGAGCTCCTGAGCAGTGGGTAGAGAGTGTGAGGCTGGTCGGGGCAATTAAGGCCTGTTGGTGCACCCTGGTGGCAATTTATGATTTTGAGGCCCAGTACTGAATGTTTTTTGCCTCATTTAAATACCACACACTGAAGTATAAGCCATCCAACATAGTTAAAGCATCCTTGTATTTTTCTTCCAGCTCTTAGATTCAATCAAATTTCTATCAGCACGGCTGTACCCTACAGCAGGAGGAGATCTGAGCTCTCAGAGAACAGCCGCATAGTGTCCTCCAGGCTTCGTCTCTTCAGGCGACTCTGTCACCGAGACCCACACAACACTGCCTTCTGTAGGGAGCTGCAGCACCTGGCAGCCAGGCTGGTCCCAAGGAACTCCACAGCAGGATTATGGACCGAGACAGCTGCCTGGTGGCCACAGGGCCTCCACAAAGCGCCGGCCCGTAAGAACTCACTGGAGGACTTGAAGGTGGAGGCATTTGCTGGGAGTCAGGGGGAAGCAGCCAACTACAGCATGGTGGCATCTGCGGAGATCCCTCTGCTAGGTGCCAGACCAACTGCGAACATCAGCCAGGCAGAGCCTCTGCAAGCCCCTGGCACTGAAAGGTGGCATTTGATTTCCTGGGCAAAACAGGAGCATGGTTATCTGGGGAGGGAGGGTCAAACCAGTCTTCTGGTAGTCTCACTGCTTTCCCATATGCTCCCCTTCACCAGCTGCTTTAGATGCTTGACCAATGGTGTGTCCTCCAAAGACTGTCACAAGTGACCTGACATGGAGCTCCCAGAACATATTTCAGGTCCTCCTGCCTCTAAGGGATCCATTTAAATGGGTGCTTAAGGACCCGTGAGGCCAGCACTGATGTGATTGTAAATAAGACCAGGAGTCTGTAGCATGTCACATACACACGTTTACCACCACATTGTGCCCTTTCTGTCCCATTCCTCTGGGCACAGAAGCTACTGTAACTCCAGTAAGCGTCTGGCAGGAGACTGAGGGACAACTTTGAAATATTTCTGGCAAGCTACATGTGAACTCTCCCCACCACATGATACTAAGAGGGACCTTGCTTGAGCTCCTCTTTCCGACCTAACATCATAACACTCGAGGTGATAGTATCAGCTGACGCTGAGGGCACCTGTGTGGTCGAAAGACCATAATATACACGACTCACTAAGAATGATGCCTCCTGGCAGAGGGATGTTGGTCCACAGCTATCCACAACCTTGCTAGTTGAATTCAGGAGGTGGATCATCTTGCCCAAAGTGGGGAAGTTGGAGAGCAGAAGCAGTGGTTTTCTTCCCATCTTTGAAGACAGTGAGGAGGAATTTCACTATATTTTATATTTTCAGCAGTTTCTCATTCTTTACTCATGCTGCCTCTGTTTTCCACAGCAATGAGTTTGATGTGAGCCCTGTGGGCCATGATGACATCAGCTTGGCTGACATGTATCGGTGGAAGGTCTCAGCTTATGCCCCCTGCAGCTCCACATGCACTTCGGGTAGGTTTGGCTTCCAGTGAGTGATCATGTGTGGTCCTTTTTGTCTGTTGATGGAGAGAGTATGGGTATTTTTTAAAATGGCAGGAAGAGTTTCAGATGCAGTGAGCACTCCAGTAATTTAATCATGGTGAGAGGAGGCTTTTGGATCTGACAGAGCCTGTCCAAGAGAGGATCTTGATTGCCCAGCAGGTATCAGCACTTCATATGCGATGTGTGTGCGGTATGATGGAGTGGAAGTGGATGAAACATACTGTGATGCCTTAACCCGACCAGAACCTACTCACGAATTTTGCACAGGGAGGGACTGCCAGCCTAGGTGAGTGGAGCTGACATCAGCTGTTCACAGGGACAACGTATCTTCGTAAGGATCATTTTCTGCTCAAAGTGTGCAGCCATTTCTGGGCTGGAAGACACACTTAAACAGCTATGCCCTTGTAAGCAAAAAGGGGAGAGGAATTTGCTGTCTAAATTGCCTGCTGAGGGCAAAGTCGGCTTTCAATACCAGATCCCCTTAACACAGACATACATGATGAGCAGGTTCATAGTGGCAGATGTTGGGTGAGGGAGTTGCAGGCATGCAGACACCCCCAGCCACCCTGTGTTCCTTGTCTCCCTTACCTGGATTTTCCTTTGTGCTTTCTCTCCTGGGGGACTGCTCGTGGAGGTGGGAGACCAGCCGATGGAGCGAATGCTCCAGGACCTGTGGTGAGGGCTATCAGTACCGCACCGTGCGCTGCTGGAAAATGCTGGCTCCGGGCTTTGACAGCTCTGTTTACGATGACCTCTGTGAGTCAGCTGGTCTGGCCAGACCCATGGAGAGGAAAGCCTGCAAGAACAAGGCCTGTGGGCCCCAGTGGGAGCTCTCCGAGTGGTCTGAGGTAGGTGGCAGGGGAGCTTTGCTCCCTGAGGTAAGCAGCCAAGGCTGAGCTGGGGCCTGGAGGAAAGTGTCTGGCAGATGTTGGGTGCTGAGGAAGCCCTTGGCTGACTGCATCCTGGGGAAACAAGGACTACTGTTACTGCTTTCCTGTTCTGGCACTGCTCAATGGACAAAAGCCATTACAAAATGTTTTTTTTCTAAGGTCACTTCTCAAGCAGGACATTGACCAAATGAAAGCCCTACCAGCAAGAGGCTTTGCTTCCCTCTTCCAGAGGATGAAAATGTTTCTATAATTTTGTCTAAGGGTGAATGGAGAAACAGTAGCATGGAAACAAAGCTAAAACCCAACTGAAATCCCTTTGACTGACTTTCCACAGCCTGCTTGGGACTGGGCCAGTGTCCCAGTGACTTTGAGCAGCAGTCCAGGCATCAGCATCTTGGAGCACTGGAGCCCTAAAGCCCAAAGTACATAAGCACTGGAGATAGAGGCAGACCCACCTTTTTCTGTCCCTGATGGGGCCCCTTCCTCTCTTCCCTGTGAGAACCAGAGAAGGCACAGCTGATTCCCTCGCCGTTGCTCATCCCTCCTGTCCTCTGCTTCTGAAAGCCAGGGCCAACTCCGTTTGTCCCTTGCAGTGCTTGGCCCGGTGCGGCACACAGGGGACGATGAAGCGGGAGGTGCGCTGCTCAGTGGATGCGCCCCTCTGCGATGAGTCCCAGAAGCCCAGCAGCGAGAAGGTGTGCACAGGCCCCCCCTGCGACCGCCGCTGGACCGCTTCGGACTGGGGCCCGGTGAGTCTGGAGGGTCTGCTGCTCCTTGCACGCAGTGCTGGGGTTGTTGGGAGGGGGCAGGTGGGCAGTTGTGTTACTGCTCTCTTGCTGCTCTTTTGGCAGAGGCTAAGCTAAAGAAACCACAACAATCTGTATTTTTGCCTCTCCATGCTGTAAATTTTGGTTAGCTGTGAGGTGAGCTCACTTCTCTAATCTGGGCAGCTCACGGCACCTGGAGAACAGAAGCCTCTGACCAGATGTACCTCTAAAGACTCAGGATCCAGTGCCACAGTCCAGGGGCAGAGCTAGGCTCTGGACTCAGGTCTTGGCTCTAGACTCACATCTTCTGGCACCGCTGATGCTGACTCCTCCACCTTCCTGCTTTCTGATGTGTCTAAATGCCTTTATTCCTCCAAGTGCTCAGGTTCATGTGGTGAGGGACGCATGAGCCGCTTCATCACATGTCGCAACCTGGACGGCAAGGTGATCTCCAACTCACAGTGTGACCCAGCCACCAAGCCCCTAGCTGTCCATCCGTGTGGAGACAAGAACTGCCCTGCACACTGGGTAGAGCAGGAGTGGGACCAGGTAAGGCCAAGCCCAGCCCTGTGTTCTCAGCCCTCCTTTCCACCCCAAATTCCACATGACATGGTGGGAGCCTAGCTGTCTTGGTGGAGCAAGATTGTATGGTGCAACCTCCAGCCTTGGAGCTGTACCCTTGTCCAAGTTCCTTTGAGAAAGAGGAGAAGGAATAATGACTACTTCATCTTGTCCCCCCCATACCCTATATACCACCTCAAAAGCTGTGACAGGTACTGCCTTTCCAGGGAACTCCATTTGAGGGCAGCAATGTCCTAAGGAAACTGTCCTCTCCCAGCTCTGGCTTCAAGCTGGCAGTTGCAGATTTCCTCAAGCAGAGCCTTGTTCAGAACCTGCACTCACCTCTTCCAAGATTTTTGTCCCACCACTAAAGGTAAAGACTCAACAAAACCAGCTTCATCTCTGATAAATAATAGCCAGTGATAAATGTGAACCACAGCCCACGTCCCTGCCCTAGAAGTCATGTCCAGACCAAAACTGTGTACTTGCCTCAGGAGTTATGAGTCTGGTGAACACTGTCCAGGTGCCCCATTCTACCAAACAATCAGTCTCTACCTATCTACTTACCCCTCTTCTGTTGCTCAAGGCCTAGAGGCCTTATGCTTCCTGATACAAGCTGATCCAAATCCCAGAAGAACACACTGAATCAGTGCTTTGTGAATCCCTATTTGTCTCAAGGCTTTAAAGACAGAGGCAACCCCCCCCCAACTAAGGAAGAAGGTTTCTAGAGAAGCAGCCAAGCCTTTTTTTTTCCTTCCACCCAAACTTGTTCTTATTTTACTGCCCTTTATAGCTGTTGACTCCATTCACCTGAGTCTGCCTCCAGCACTGGTAATGAGCACAAACTGGTTCAACCTGGGGACTCACAGCAGTCCTGTAACCCTCTCCTGCTCTGGCCTGCAGCGTGGGTCACACACAATACTTCAGTGGAGCTTTTTCAGCCATGTCCAGGCTATTAGACTCACCCAAACTCTGAAGGACCAGCCGAGCTCCCCACATTTGCCTGTGCTGGGTTCTCTCAGCTCTGATATCAGCTCTGAGTTCATGGGATGACCACAGGCAGGTACAAGCCAGCTCTGCTGTCCCTGCCATGGTGAAAAAGGGCACAAAGCATCAAAATCTCAATCTGGCAGCTGCCTCTGTGAGCATCAGGGAGCAGAGCAGAGCTGATCTAGAATCAGAGCCTGGCTCCTGCTGCTTTTCCTGGTGGTGTCCTGAGAGAGTGAGTCCTCCCAGCTAAGCTCATAAAGCTTTGGGATTAGCAGTACTTGTCCGTGCAGATCACCTACAGTGCACCAGTTTGGTCCCCTTGGGCCCACACAAAGCTTGTCAGTACTTCAAGATCTAGGTTGCTATATGAGTCTGCTACATGGTTTTTGAGAACATAGACACACATAAAATAAGAGAGAAACAGCCTCTTGTAGTCTTACCTTGGCTGCTCCAGGTCCCATGTGGTAGCTGCTCTCAAGGCCAGCCAAGGTGAATTCAGCATCCCCAGCTCTGGATAAATGCAAATTACCATCTCCTGTCCCCCCTCTCGAAGAAATTAATCTCCTTTGCAGACACCCTTTGCTCCCATGACCTGGGCAGCACTACCTCTGTTAGACTGGTGTTAGCAGAGACATTAAGCATCTTGCTTCTGAGCAGAATGCCATCTTGGGTGAAGCTCTGCAGATGATTAGCATCATTTCTTACCTGGATGTTACAATTGCTTTCCCAGTGTGATGCCAGCTGTGGACGAGGGATGAAGACCCGGGTCGTCTTGTGCGCAGGCCTGGAGAATGGTTTGTACAGGGAATACCCCGAGAAGCGCTGTGAAGCCTCTCAGAAACCTGAGGAACAAGCTGCCTGTTTCAGGAGGCCATGTTCAACGTGGTTCACTACCTCCTGGTCTCAGGTAGGGCTCGGGGTGGTGGGGAAGGGGGAGGGGAGGCCTCAAAACTCTGCACAACCTGCACCAAGGCTTTCTAGCAGCTTGTTCTGCCAAGGGCTCTGTTAGGTCTGGATGGGACTGTGAGCTCTGCTCTTCTGCAGACCAAGCAGCTGGTGGAGGGACTGGCACATGCAAGCTGGAGAAAACCTTAGAGCATGTGGATTATTGCCTCAAGCAAGAGCATGCATCACACTGCAGGCATAGAGGATACAGCCATGTCTCCTTCTCTGACAGGAGTCTGTCCTTCCCTGCTTTCCCTTGATTTTAAATGGTGAGCATTTAGGGAAGGCAGGGGAAGCTGAACCTGGCTCACAGCAGCCAGTTTCTCCATCTTCTATCAACTCTCAAAGTAAAACCTATTCTGAGTTGCATTAAAGAGGTGAAAGCAAATTCCTCCCTTGCTCTGCCCCAACCCTGGATCGGGGAGGCTCTCCTCTAGCATCAAAAAGGGAACCTAAGCTAGGGATTGGTGTGGGATTGACCCAAACCTACTCAAGAACAGTCTCCAAAGCATGGACCACAAGGCCTCACTGGAAGAACAAACTTGGGGACTATAAAAAAACCAAATCAATGCTCCTCACGATCCTTTTCCTCTCTCTCGATCCTGACAGTGCAGCAAGACGTGTGGTGCTGGCGTGCGACTGCGTGAGGTGAAATGTTACCAGGGAGAAGCACTGGCTCAGGGCTGTGACCCTGCTTCCAAACCAGAAGCCAGGCAGATGTGCCAGCTTCAGCCGTGCCCCACAGAGGCACCAGGTAAGACTGTGAGGGAGAGGAGCCTTTGGGAGCCCTCTGCTTTGTCCAGCTCTCTGCTGGGCAAGGACATCTCCTTTTTAACTCCTTCTGTGGATGCTTCTGCTCCCCAGAAGAAGACTGTGAAGACAGAGCGACGGCCAACTGTGTGCTGGTGCTGAAGGTGAAGCTGTGCTCTCACTGGTACTACAGGAAGGCTTGCTGCCAGTCGTGTCGGCTCAAGTCACCCTGACTGCTGCCAAGCCCTACTTCTCTTCCAAGTTCAGGGCCAAGAGCCCGGTCGAGCCAGACTTTACCACTTGAAGCCACCTTGCTTGTCTTGGCTTTGGAGCTAGTCCCTGTAGACCAGCCTGCTCAGTGAGTAAGGATTCCTAGGACTTAGTCATCACCATTCCCTCTCCACCAAGAGGATTTTACACAAGACAAAAAACCATCAGTTCCTAGACAGCTACTGAGAAGTGGGTTGGGAAAACCTGTTCCTGCTGTTATCATCTCTGGAGAGCTCTAGCTGGAGGTGGTGGGATGCAGAGGCCTGCCCGCAGCAGGGCACAGGTGACAGCAGCTGTCTCTCTGGGCTGCCTTGCAGATTTTTCTACTACAAAGGCAATTTCTAAAACACACCGAAAAATTCTGTGTCACAATAAACAGCTAAACTGTAAAACTGTGGTTTTTGGAGTGCGTGTACCTAGGCCAGAGGCAAGGTAGGAGGAGGGACACAAAAACAAAAGCAGGAGCAGGAAGGGTGGGGAGGAAAAAAATCCTTGCACCAGTAGAACCTCCAGGCAGCACTGGATATACCCCATTTTGTGTTGTTGTCTGCCAAAGAACAGAAACCACTGCTGGTTTGTATTTCAAAGTCCTCATTTATTTCTGACATTGAATTTGGACCCATAGCTGAGCAACAAAGGCAGAGAATAGTAACAGGAGGAATCAAGTGGAAAAAATCTGGGATCCCTGTCCCTACCCTGTCCCCTTCCTACACCATCCCCAAAAACCTTCTAACCCACAGTTGAACCTCCCATGTTTCCAGCCCTTTCAGACTCACCCATTTCTCTGCAGCCGTGCCAGACCCAAGGCGTTGTATTGACCGTGAGGATAACCCTCATCTTGGCCATCCAGCTACTCTGAAACTGCCTCGCCAGCCTTGGCACCTTGTTAGCGGGCAACGGGTCACAATTTGCATGTGATGATGATGTGGTTGCCTTCCTTTCACCAGGAGGGTGACCACAGAAACAAAACCCCCTGTGTTTCTCCCACCCGACGGAGGTGACAGCCTGGCCCGTGCTGCTGTGGTGGTGGGAGGCCTCGCTGTGTGCCAAGAGGTAGAGTTGGATGCTGGGAGCCGCTGTGCCCACAAGCTGGCTCTGCGCCCTTCGAGGGGACAGTGTCGCAGGGCCGTCTGGCAGGTCGCGCTGACACAGGAGAGACATGTTAACTTCTTGTGGCTCCCGGCAGGATGAGACCTAGCTGGCCAGATGCCTTGGTGAGAAAGGATGGCGTTTGCTGAGTTAGCCAAGGCTTTTCTCCAGTTACAGACCATATTTTCAGGGATGGGAAGCAGTTGGAGCTGCAGACTATCAGCCGGCGGGACCCAGAGAGCTTTGCTGCTGCAGACTTTCATCTTCCCTGCTGCCTGCCCTTAATGTGAGAGGACATTTAAAACCCACTATCACTATTTGGAGAATGGAAGGAGACTCTCTGAAACAGATGCAGCTAAACCGAGTCTCGGGGTAATGGAAATGCAATGTCTTTCTGGCCAAGAGGTGGGGGAGATGGTGCATAATATTTGCTCAAAAGGCTGTGTAAAAGCAGGCCAGGGCAAGGTGTTCCCTCACAAGGATCATCACCACATTTGGCGTTTGTCTGGCTGCTTTTCTTTGGGTAGCTTGAGCAGAGGTGCCAAGGCAAGAGCTGGTCCAAAGTGTAAATTAGCCTGATCACATAGACATTCAAGGCTCATGTAGCATGTGCCTCGCTGCTGAGACCTACTTTTTCTGTGCGTGAACAGGGAGGTTAAGTCCAAATCCTTTTGTGATCGTCAGGACAATTTCTAAATTGCAGTGGTGGAAAAAAACAACCAACCAACCCACCCCACCACTCGCATTTCTGAGCAGTCCTACCCTATATTGCAAAGGCATGCTGAGTGTTTCCCGCCATGGCTACCAACAGCATCCGCACGGCTGCGGGGAATGTTGCTGCCCGGGTCCCTCCTCCCTGCCATGAATGGAGAGTGCTCGGCCGAGCAGTCCTGCACCGGTTGCTATGGAAGTGACCATGAATGATGGAGATGTCCCTTTAGTAATTTTTCACTTAATTTGATTTGGGGAGGAAGAAGGAACTTTCCCACATTCATTTTTGCAGAAAGGCAGAGTCACTGGCTGTCGTTACCAGCTGCAGAACTGGTGAACCCAGGTTCGGGTCTTGCATCCTCTTCTTCCAAAAGCAAAAGAGGGGGGTCCCTGACCATCTGAGCATCACTCTCCCACGGGAGGTCACGGTCCCCGCAGAGGAGAAGTGACTGAATGGTCTCTGCTGTTGCTGTAAAAAGCAAAAGCCGCCCTAAAGCCAGCCTGCCTCTGGCTGTCATCGGGGTGGGCTGGGTAGGGCTTTGAATGCTGAATGCAACCAAAACTGCAGTTATTTATGGGTACAACTCTTCCCGTAAGTAAAATCTTGCCATTTTTATGGGTCCACGTTAAAATTGCTCCTAAGAAAGCTTGTGAAGAGTAGAAGAGGTGGGGGCTTTGGCCACAGAAGGGTCAGCCTGTGCCCATTTGTGTAGGTGAGTGGTTTTGCGAGCCGCTTTGCCTCTCCTGGTGATCTAAATTCATGTCTTGAACTTCTTCAGCACGTGCAAAGACCAAAGCAGGTGGGAGGAGACGGTGTCCTATCTTACACTCGAACATAAAAGCTGTTAGCAGCAACAGACAGTATGAGGGGAGCAGGACGATCCGGATCTTCCCTCCTTTGCCTTCCTATCCTCCAGGAGCACTGCCATTCCCAGCTCAGCAGCAGGATTCGCCTCAGGGGGCTGCCTGGGGACACCGAAGGCCTCGCTCTGGGCTTGGGGAGTTGGGGGAGCCTGGGGTAATTAAATTAGGTTGTACTGTACATAGCCCTCGTTAGACAAGTGCCTTCAGGAGATAGAGTAGAATAATAATGACACTTATGATGGGTTTGGAGGTGGCCGGTTTCACATCGCCCTTTGAGGTCTCTCTCATCTTCTCGCCCTCAGAGCTCAACCATGCCGGGAGGTTCAGCAGGAGGACTGTGCTGGTCTCAGGCTGGGCTTATGGGGTCCTCTCTGCAGGAACCCCCCTCCAAAGACAAGTGAAAAGCCCCTTCCCTCAAGTGGGAGCCGGCTGGGGGCACCCTGTGCTAGTGGCAATGGTGACTACACCTCCGTGCTGATAGCCCGCGGGTTCGGGAAGCTCTCGCGGAGGAGGCTGTGGCGGCTCACCGGGTAGCTTTGCAGGGTGGCCATGTTGATGGGTGGCCCCATCTCCTTGCAGCACGTGGGGGTGTAGGTGACCCTCTCGCCCCCATTGCGCACCATGTCAGCAGTCCGGATGTAAAAGGGGGAGCCGTAGGGTGAGCAGGTCGGGCAGTAGTTGTGAGCCCCGTGCTGGTTGAGCTCGCTGGTGGGGGGCGCGGGGCTGCCTTGCCCATCCACCATGCGGGAACTGCAGGCATTGCATGTGCCGAGGTGCGAGTGTGTAGGAAAGTCAGGTTCTTCCTCTTCCTCCTCCTCCTCCTCCTCTTCCTCATCGGAGTCATCTTTCTTGCAGCAATAGTACTGTGCAAAAGGGTTGCATTAGTGGAGTGGACGCCAGCCCTGCCACATCCCCTGGCTCCCCTTACCCCCCTGCCAGAGAAACCCTCTCACTGCTCTGCTCTGCTCCATCAGTACCTGGGTCCTGCAAAGCAGCAGAAGCCGGACAAAACCTGGACCCCACGTGTGCTGCAGGAGGCAGCTGCCAGGGAGCTCATCCTCTCCACTCCCATCAAGGTTTGCAAGGGGCAGGTGTTTTACTGTACCAGTTGGAAACTCCTCTGAGTAAGTGCTGTGCTTTTCATCACACAGGCACTGCTGCACGGCACAGACTACACATTAACTTTTAAAGAGCAGGAGGTTGTAAGCGAGCTGTTGTTGAAAGCCTTCTCATTTAATTTACAGGGTGCAAAAAAAACCCAACTAAAAATCTCCATCTGGTATTGCAAACTCAACCAAGCCTACACCTAAATTAGTGATGCAGAGCCTCAAAAGCCTCAGGGGAGTCCCCCCATGCTGGGAGGAGGAAAGGACATAATTCTGCAGCATCTGAGGAAAAAGTGTGTTTCAACCCCCTTGCCCCTCACAGGCAAGAAAACCCCCCTTGGAGATCCCCCTGCAGTAGCAGTTCAGCCCAAGGAGCAGTGACTCTGCTGGGGTTTGTGCCAAGACTGGGGACAATCACAGTGCTCACCTGTAGCCTACAGTAGCAGAGCACAGCAATGATGCACAGTAGGATCACCGTCGCTAGGATTCCCCCGGTGATAACAACAGTTCCCGCTGTCATCCGACCGATTCTCCATCAAACTCTGAAAGGCAGGGCCACAGGGACATGCATCACCCCGGAACATGAGCCTCACCGACCACAGCTTCAGCATCACACCACAGATGTGACACCCATGAGGAATCCCAAAATAGCACGTGCCTGTTCCTCCTGCTCCAACTGGAAAACTATCACCAAGTATCATTCTCCTCCTCTTAGTGAGGGGACACCAGAGATGCAGCAACATGTGCCCACACTGCCATTGCTGCCACTGGCTTGGGGTCTTTGGGAAGTACCCTGTGGCCCACCCACGGAGCCTCCCTCCTTGCTGAGCCAAATGGGGCGATTTCCACCCTCCTGGCAGAAAATACAGCTTCTGCTTCCAAACGCAGAAGAAAACCTGAGTTTCCACTGGGGAAAGCCAAAGGGGAGCCTTTGAACTCTGCAGCTCTGGCTCTCTGAGCCCAAAAAACCCCCACCCCATCTGCCTGCCTGGCATCAGCAGGTCTAACATGGGCTTGGCACGAGCCAAGCAGCCCCCACCACCATCCCTCTGCCATGGGACCTGGGGATACTTACGTTCAGTGACAGAGACGTTGGACCTGGAAGGAGTGGAGAGAGAGGTTAGCCATGGCCCACCAGCACTCCTCCCACATGTTTCTCCACTTCCCAAGAATTTGCCTCCATTTGGGACCTTTGGGAAGCCAGCCCTGCTTCACAGCCCACATCCCACAGGAATGAGGCTCAGCATGTGCCCGCACCCCTGGGAGCCACCAATGTGCGAAGAACATCTTAGGTCCTGAAGATGATGATGATAATAATGATGATGATGATAACTTTTGTAAATTATTATAATCATCATCATCTTTACTTTGAAGCAGGGAAAGGAGGTTCTGGTTTCTCCCAAGCTTGGAGAAATACTCTGCAGGACAAGGCTGTGCTATCAGCAGCTTGTGAATCACGCAGCTTCTCAGGGCAAAGGCCTGGCTTAGTCAGCCCTTGGCCTTTTCCTCTTTAAAATTAATTATGGAGGAGGTGGATGAACCATCTCACAAGTGGACAATGTTTTACATGCCACTGGGAAAAGGGCTCTGCCCCCTATCCCCTTTGGTGCAGGTACACCCCAGCATCCCGCTGCCACCCCTCAGGCACCTACCTGGAAAAGGACAGGCAGAGAGTAGTGGTCACACCAGCCCCAGGGTGGGCGGCCACAGACAGTGTTGCATGGTCACAGGGAGATGCCGGTGGTCCTGGGAAGGAGGACAAGGAGAAAAACCCACCACCATCAGCTCATCCTGCCTGTCCAAGGGGGCTACCTGGTGTCCCCATCCTGGCTGATGCCACCCCTGACCCCACAGCAGGGCTCAATAAATGGCTTTTTTAGGGAGATCAGCAGAATAGGTGGGTGCTGCAAAGGTGGGTAAACCCAAACTGCCAGGAAAGGAAAATCCTGCGTCCGAAACCTGCAATTTCAGTGAAAGGAAGAGACTTGCACCCAAGAAGTGGGTACACTCATCACCCCCACCCTCTGATGACACCTGGCACAACTGCTTTTCATAATTGTCCTCTGCATCCCTCTGTGCCTTGCCCAGAGCAGGGCTAATTGATAGGGCCCAAGTGCCAGCCGATTGCAGCCGAAGAGATCTAATTACCCACTCGCCACGCGGCTCTAATTGATGCAGGGAGGTGGCAGCTTCCAGATGAGACCTGTCCAACTCTGCCCTGGCCCCTCGCTGCTGCATATGCCAGCAGGCACCACCACAGGGAACCTCCCTCCCCAAAAATCACTCTGCTGTGGCGATTTGTAGGATCCGTCCTGCTGCAAATTGATTTTCAGCTCTTGGAAAGTTCCTGCACCAAGCTGAGAGGAGGGCACACATTGGATTTCCTCCTTCAGCCACTCTCATGCATGAAACAAAGGGGAAAAAAAAAAACCACAACAAACCAAGAAATCAATAGGTCCATAACCCAGCTAATATCTCCATCCACCAGGGGACCCGATGCAGAGCTAATAATAGACCCTGACACACTCGGCTCCTGCGCCCTGTTACCAAACTGCACCCTGAAATGCAACCAGGGACAGAGGGGAGAGACATGGGGGAGCCTTCAATGGAGTTATCTCCTCCCCAGGTGTCACTCTTAACAGGGAAAAGCTGATAGTGGATGGCTGGAAAAGGCAAACGTTGACCTTTGATGACCCCTGAGAGGGATGTGCCGCGGGCCAGCTGGTGATGGATGATGCAGGCGGCCGTCCGTATCCAGAAAACTTCATTTCATGGGAGCTGTGATTTGATTTAGAGCTTGGAGAGCAGCATCCAATTAGCCTGAGGTTTAGAATGAGCAGGCGGCCTTGGAGAACGACTCTGGGTGGGAAGGGACCAGCCCTTTGGTCACCTCTGAGTCTAACCGGTGCTGCCTTGAGGATGGCTGTGCTTCCACGTGCCCCATCTCCAGCATTCCTCTTTCTGGGGCTGCCAGGATCAGCATTTCACTGGCCCCGCTCAGGAGCCAGGCTCTTCCTTATTAAAACAGAGAATGTTAAAAAGAAAACAAGCCAAAAATTAAACCAGAAGAGAAGCGCTGCCTTTCCTCATCTCCTTTGAGGTGATGCTTTCAGAGAGGAGGAAGTTTCTTTCTCTCCTTCCCCCTAAATCCTGCTCGCCAGCAGCCTCACAGTTCATTTTCTACCCAGTTTGTGCCTGTAAGAGTTTGTGCCTATAAAATAGCCTTCTCTAACGCACAGCTCTCTTCTGCAGGGACTGCAACACCTCCCAAGGTGTTGGGACAGGAGAGGCAGGACAACTACAACAGCCTTTCCCAGCCCTTGTGGAGGCCACACACCAGCCCTGGCAGCTGCATCCCTGCTGCTGTGGATCAGTCCATCTCCCATTTTCCATCCACTTGCCTCAAACACATCCGAACCTGATGGAAAAACAGCATTTTGGGCTCAGCTTCCCCCAGGCTCAAGTACCGTAGAGCCTCACCACCCCATCCTGACAAAAAGCTGTATATTTTTAGGGATCCCCTAAAAGCTTTGGGCTGCACTGTGAGCTGAGCCGAGCCCTGGGATGGGATGCAGGGGCATCACAGGGGTATGCACATCTCGCAAAGCCAAATCTCCCTCGGGCACAGTCCTATTTCTTCTTCTGGCTTAAAAAGGGAGTTGAGAGTTGCTTAAATATTTCAATATCCCATGCTGAGCATATGCCTTGGTGCTCGCTGCTCACCTTCTCCTGGGCAGCTCAGGGGAAGGGGCTACAACCCAAGGGTAGGTGTGGGGATGCTCTGGCACACAAACCATTGCTGAATAAAATCAGGATTTATATGAGCAGGGCTGCATTTCTCTCCCTGTCCCTCGCTGGCTTCCTGGAAGTGATTTGAGACACTAGGCAGTTGTGTCACGCTGTCCCCAATGGGGATGGTAGTGGGCGGAGGGAGGGTCCCTGGCCACATCGAACTCCTCCAGGCAGGCGTGCAAAACTGCTTGCTGCAGAGATACATTTTCTTTAATTGATGTCACCTCGCAGCGCAAAGTTACGGCTTGAAAAGTGACTCTGGGAACGAGCGACATCACAGGCTTCTATATTTATTCTCCTTCAATGACGTCCATCGCAGATTTGCACGGTTTGCAAGTCGATGGGAGGTTTTTGCCAGCTGCCAGCAGTGTCAGCTCAGCTGAGAATCTCCCGTCCTGCCTCGCATGGCAACGTCCCACCAGCTCCGAGTTCACCCCCCCATCCAACAAGGGTTGAACTCTAACACGGACACGCAGGAGCAGGTTTTAGGCTTGGGCAGAGCACGGCTACTTGCCGAATGTCACCAGCGAGTCCTGCCCCAGCCCAGGCTCTGCTCTCCCGGTTTTGCTCTGCAGCTCACGGGCTAATTCAATGAAATGTCTGCCTGGTAAATTAGCCCGGCTGCTGTCTTACCAGAATCATCTCCCATGGCCTAATTGGAAAAAAACAGCATCAGGGGCTGCCTTTGCAAAACAGATTATGGCAGCAAACAACAGGGCAGCTCCTGGGTGGCTGCGGCCTGCCCCACACGGGCTCAGCGCGGTGGGATTTGTGTGGATTAATCCATAGTTGCAAACCTTGGCAAGGTGGGGAGGACATGAGCAGTGTGACCCCCCCAGCCATGAGGTAGGATGAATGCACAGGCAGGCCTGAGACTCTGCAAACTCATTGCTCATTGGATCTGTGCCCAGCCGACAGCTCCCCAGCAACCCCCCTCTGGCCCCAGCACTCGCCCCCAGAGTTCTTGCCTAAGTCCCAAACCACTGAGTCACTTTGAAGCCTTTAAACTTTTAATTAATGAATCTGTGGGGTTCAGCAAGGAGCTGAACCAGCTGCCCACTCTGATATTTGGAGGAGTCACAAGTTGCTGTTTTAAATTACCCTTGAACATAAACTTGCTTAAGCCACCTAATTTGGGGGGGGTGGTGTCAGTCTATTCTGACTTTTGATATGGTTTTAATAAATATACTGAGGAAAAGGCATCTTTAAGGCATAAAATTTGCCTGTGTGACTGGAGCAACCTCACTCCCTCCTGCAGTGGTAACAGCCCTGGGAGCCACACTGGGCTCTGTGGCTAATTTTGCCCAAGTTATATTTGAGTTTGGACCAGCCTGTGGCCAGAAATCACAGTGGGGGTTGGGAAAACTTCTATTTCAGCCTGCTGCAGGGGATCAAAAAAGGCTTTTCCCAGCAGAAAGCGTGTTTTGTGCCACCCGTTCCCTACGTGAGGCATTTTTGTGCCGTGACCCTTTTGGTGCCCTGAGCTGTGTGGGGTTTGACCTGGCAGTTTTGCAAAGGTAAATGCAGCCAACACCCTTCTCCTTGCTCCTGGCCACCACAAGGACAGCCAGGTCGCAGAGGTGACAACACGCCCCAGCTAAGACTCTGGCAATTTGCAGTTAAGTCATCAAAAGTGAAAATCCTGTGCCCTGCGGCAAGCCTGCCCTCAGTTTTCCTCCGCTACCAGCTCCCTGGGGCTCCCCCTCCATCTCCTCCCAGCCCCACTCCTCCCCAGACAGGGGATGGAAAAGGAGAAATATCAACCAGCTGTTTTCTTGCAAAAGCTTAGTGGAAAAGTCAAGATGTTAATTGCAGTTAACAAAAATCAAACCACTTCAAAGGTGGAAGCTGCCAGCTTGGGCCCAGCTCCTGGGGAAGGCGCAAAGGGCTGCACTCCTGCTGCTAATGCTGTGCTCCAGATGCATTGAACCCAGGAGATCCCCTGTCCTGGACATCAAACTCTGCCAAAAAAACACCTTCTTGCCAACCCAGGTTCACTCCTTCCTATGCTGGGCCTCATCCTGCCCCATGGGAGACCGTGAGACCTTCTCCACTGGCAGCAACCACCTTTCCAGCCACACAGGACTGAGCATCCCCCTCCAGCCTCCAGTTGTGGCAGCACCGGGTCTGTAAAGCCCCATGTCCTGGGACCAACCAGCACATCCACATCCTTGTCCCACCTCCCAGCACTTCACAGACTTTTGGAGGAAGGGCGGCTTTGCAGCCTGGGACGTCTCAGGCGCGGATTACACCAGTATCTCATTATTTGGGCATCTCATCTGCCCTTTATCTCCTTAAGCGACTATTCAGATCCTGTCTCGCCTGCCTGTGTGGATTATCTGGAGTCATGCGTAGTGACAGAGGGATAAGGAAGGGGCCATCACCCCATCTTGTCACTGCCAAGCACACACATTGATGTGATACCGCAAACCCCATGGCATGGCCAGGGCTATACCTGGATCTAGGCAAGCCCCTGTATAATTACACTCCCTTTGCAGCCTCTCCTCATCACAGGATGGCTTAAAACCCGGGGCAGGAAAATGACACCTCCCTCGTCGTTCTCCCATGCATCTCCTACCTGCTGCATCTGCTTGGATGGCTCCTGACCAGCCCAGCCTGGGAACCACAGTGGGGGGGGTGAAGCCCCAGTGGGATGTTCAGCCCTAGTCATGAGACGGCATCAGTTGTGGGCAACTCACAGTGGGATACGGGATAGAAATGTCCCTGGCCTGACCTACATGGCTCATCTCCTGCCACTGTGCCCAGGTTCCCCTCCCAGGGCTGCTCCTGGTAAAAGCTGTGGCCAAGCCCAGGCACACATGATCCCAAAATAACCAGGGACAAAACTAGCGGCATCGAGCCAGAGAAGAGCTTTTGAGATTATCCTGCACATCAGATTCCCACAGGCTCTCCAGAGCCAGCCAGGACCTGGCCAGGATCCCTGATGTGGGCACCATCCCTCCCAGGGCCCAAATATCCCCTGTGATGTGCAGTTGCAGCAGCAACATCTGCACTGGGAACAGAGTGGGGCCGAGGATTGCCGGGTTGCTGGGCATGCCGCAGGCGAGACCAACATTTGCCAAAAAGCCAGAGCATTTCACCCCACCAGAGTGCTAGAGGCTTGGGACTGTGCCTGTGGCCACAGCCAGCGGAAAGCTAGAGCCCAGGCTGGATCCCACTGTACTGTGGAACCCCAGAGGGCACGGCCCTGGAGAGCAAAGACTTGGGTCTGATTTGCACCTCATGGTGCCCCTAAATCCCCCAGCACAGCAGTGCCCATGGACAGCACAAGAGATGGATCCTGATGAGCACAGAAATGAGCAGGAAAGGTTATGTGCTGTGACCCTGACGTCACCCTTTGGTGTTTGCACAAGCTCATTGTACCAATCTAGGCATCCCACAATGTAGACTGATTTAACCCTCTGGTAAAGCACCAGCACAGCACAGGTACTTCCCCTGCATCAGCCAGCATTCCCAGCATGTGCCCAGGAAAAGGTGAGAAGGCACCAGCAAAGCAAAACTGGTCAGTAGGGACCTCCTTAAAGGCTCTCAGCCTCCAGCCATCCCACACTGAGGCCTCAGGGCAGAGGAAGGTCCAGATGATGGATCAGGATCCTGCTGATCTGGCAGCATGGAGACCTTCCCCGGCAGCATGATGGAATCAGCATCCCTTCAAGGACAGTTTGCTGTTCATTCCCAGCCCCCAGGAAGGCATTTCTCTGTCATGCTCATTGCTCCAAGAGGAAACCTTTCCCTCTTCAGCACTCATTTCTTTTAACCCCAACAGGTTTTTCCATCAGGTCAAGAAGATGAAGACCTCAGCCAGATCCCTCTGTTGCCATCCTGTGGAGATATGATCTCCCCAGTTTGATTTTCTCTCTGATCCACCACATGCAGTTGTGTCCTCTGCTCTCCAGTGGAGCTGGGACATTCCCATTCCGGGGAATGAAGGGACACCAAATGCATCTTCACACCAGCCACAAACTGGAAGAGATCGATCCCAGCAGAGGCATCTCATGACATAGTCCAGAGCATCCCCACAGAGCATCCCCAACAAGATCAGAGCACAGCAGTGAGTTTCCCAGTAAAGTTTTTCATTAAGCCAGCGTCTTTCTTTGAAAAAAAGCCCTGGGACACCTTCTCACCTAAGGCACCACTTCATTATCTCCCTCCTTGCCCTGGATGTTGGTGCCATCTCGCCCTTTCCACCTCTTTTCCATCATACCCATGAAAATCCTCTGCCCAGTTTCCCAATTCCCACCCTTATCTTCCCTCACTGCTCTGTCCTCATTCCTCCCAGCTTGACGTATGAAACACGACTTGTGCAAAACCTTCCCAAGCAGCAGCAAGCTCTGCTCCGGGAGCAAATCCTGGGAGAAAAGCTCCAGCCGAAGCTGGAGTCTTTGTAATCCTGTTGGCTTCAGCCCCCCCAGCACAGCAACTCTGTCTGAGTCACAGTGGGGCAGATCTGTCGTGCCTTGACATCACCCAATGTATCTGGTTTTGTTAAAAAATTATAATAATAATAATAATAATAATAATAATAATAATAAAAAATATGTCTCCTGCTCCAGCTCTGGCTTTAACTCATGCTTTCCCGCAGTCTGGATAATGCCATGGGGCCAGTGGCTATCTGCCCTACTGCCTGCCTGCAAGTGTGCCAGCGAGACAGCCACCATGGAGGGATTGAATTAGCAAAAGCATCATTTGGGGTAACTGGTCCGTTTACCAGTCAGGTGACGTGGAGGAAGATGAGCCTTTCGCCTGCCCAGGAGGAGAGGAGCCACCAACATCTCTCTTGGTTTGTGAGCTCTCTTTAAATCCCATTTACAGCCAGGAAAAGCAGATGAGTATCTGTCAGTGATGTACCACACTTTCCCTTTTGCATTTCGGTGCTCACCTGATCTTCATCTCCCTCCAGCCATGGGGCCGGCTCAGATCTCCCCCAGTTGCCCACTGCATCCAGATATGGGTTAAAAAGGATACAGCCACCAGCAACTTGAAGAAACCAGGAGCTGAAAACTGGGGCTGGTTACATCTCTGCCCCCTCCTAGACAGGCAGGTGCCCTTCAGCAGCAGAGAGCAGATAACCCTCAGCGCTGCTCCTCAACAAAACAGAACTCTAACCGCAGGACAGGTTACAATTTAATCTCACTCCACAGCACCTGCAAGGCTGAATAGATCTTGGGAAAGGTCCTTTTTCCATGGAAAGGTGAGATGGTAGGTGCCATGGTCTAGCCCTGGGGAGGAAGGGTGCAGGGAAGCATAGCCTCTTCCTCCACATGATGCAAGACCTTCTGCTGCGACTGTCAGCATCCCCCCGGCATGCTTGCTTAGAGTAGAAACAGAGATTTATTTTAATGACTCATTAAAGCCTAATTGCATTCAGGCAGCAATACAGGGAGAGGAGCCTCCCACGTGCGGCAGTACTACAGTAAGGAGGGCTCTCAGAGCCTCCCCGAAAGCACAAGGCAGACAGACTGTCTCTTTTTGGTGGGGCCAGACAGCAGGGCCAGGTTCTGGCTCTGGAGCTGCGTGGCTGCATGGTCAGGATCCAAAAAACAACCCAGAAAAGTCTCTGTTCTCTTCATTTTCCTCCATCTGCCTGATGCAATGCCTGTCACTGGCTGCTCATCCCTGAGCTCCAGGGAGGAGATGTGAGTTTCTCTGGAGCTTGGATGCCCATCTCCAGAGCCTTAGGCCAGCAGCTATTTCAGTGTGGCCACATCCTGTCCTTAAGGACACGTGGTTTTAACTTCCCTGCACTTTTAAGGACCCCACAGCAGAAGCAGGGAGCTCAGCAGGGTGGGACTTATGCCACCACAGGTCACCCTGACAGAGAGCCAAGAAGGGCACAAGGAAGGGATGAGCTTCTCTTCCCATCTCAGGGGCACCCTGGGTGGAGGAGAGCAAAGTGGTCAGGCTAAAAAACAGCCAGCTTGGAGGAGAACCAGCCGAAACCCCACCATTTGCAATCTGGGTACCCCCTTGCCACTGACAGCACCCAAGAGGAGCTCTAGGCTCTGTCTCTGCTTTTTTGGGTGTCCCAGCTGGTTGTGCCTACACACCTTATCCTTCCTGGTGGGATGCAGACCCAGTGACAGCCACATCAGCAACTGGGATGGGAGCTTAGAACCACCCTGATCCCCAGGGATCCCCATCATTGGGACACACACTGGGAAGCCCATCCTGCCCTTGTCACCCACACAGCCAGATTGGAACAGTTGTTATCAACTCGCAGCTTTCTCCCTGCTGGAATCTGCCCCACACAGGCACAAGAAAGCTACAGGCCCCCTTCCCGCTCCACAGTTTGTATGCCCATGGTACACACAACAATCCTGACCCTGTGCTGTGGGAGGACAGCCCATGTGGGGACAGCCACCCCATGGGACAGGTGTGGGGCCCTAGACTCAGCTCTGCTTTCCAGGCCAACAGGAATTCCTCCCTCTGTGACGGCACATCCAGCGGGATCCTGGACCGCAACCCTGGGGCTGTGCAGGCTCAGGGAAAGCTGGAGCCACACATTGTTCTGGACTAATGCAGAGGCACAGCACCCAACCTCAACCCTGCTGTCTGGGGTGAATCCAAGTGGAGCCACTCCAGGATCAGGGCCAGGAGTAACTTTTCATAAAGCAATAGGACAGCTTCACCCATAGTTGCTTTACAGGACCACTCACACTCCTGTTACAAGTCGCATCCCAGACGAGGTGAAGAGGCACAATGCAACCAGGCATGGATAGGTTCAGCTCTGCAGAGCTAAACTCTCTGCTGGATTTCAGACCAGCAAATTTTTTTCTTGTTGATTTATCACACAGCAGGGATACAGACTCATCCATCGCTCGAGATGTTCCACCTCACCCAGCCCACACTGCCCAGTCAGACAGGAGTGGGGCCGGCTGGGATGGTCACGCACACACCATCACACGCGTCCAGCGAGAAGGAAAACCCGCCGCGAAGTCTCTTAATGTCTCCTGCAAATGAAGTGTGAAACGCACTTTCAAGAAAACAAGGGTAACGGAGCCTCCATAAATATTTCATCCTGGTGGGAAAGCAGTGACAGGGAAGGTCGGGTGGGCAGAGACGCCAGGAGGAATGGGGGTGGTGGGGATGGAGGCTGGAGAGGAAGAAGGGGGAGGCAGCTGGGGCAGAGAACAATGGGAACACCACAGCCTGACCTTATTTCTTTTTGCTGCTCGCCCTGGGGGCTACTGGGTTTGAGGCATGACCACAAAGCTAACCCCAGAAAGAGGAGCAGCTCTTCTATTCCCACTCATGCCCGTGGCTAAGATTGGTGATCCTGCTCCAGCTGGGAGCTGAGCTCCTCCGAACACCCCATCCTAATGCTTCCCAGCAGACCGGCAGCTGTCTGGGTCTCCCATGCACCCAAAATGCTCCCACACAAAATGGCTGGAGGATGCTCAACGCTCCTCCGGAAGGAAGGGTTTGCTGAGGTGAAAATCCTCTGCATGCGATTTCCACCCTGTTAAGGGTCTTTGGGGCTGGAGCAGAGTGGCACTGGACTGTCTCACCTAAGCAGGGCTCCAGAGCCAGCTGTCCTCAGGGCTGCGCTCGGGCTGAAAAACGAGTGTTTTGGAAAGAGACAGGAGAGGATCTCACATCCCAGTGGAGACGGTGCTGGAATGGGATTGGACTCACTGGTCCAATATTCACAGGGACAGCCACCTACTGCCTTTTTCAACAGGTGAAAAAACCCTTCCTAGGAAAAGCATTTTCTCCCCCTCCCTGGCAAAGCCCAGGTTAGTGTCCATCAGATCACATGGGGTGACACAAAATGCCAATCAGCAACCCCAGTACACCCAGCACCCCAAAACAGTGACTCAGATGACCAAGGGGCAAGGCTGGGGAAGGGAAAAAAGAAAGACCCAGTAATACAAGCCTCCATCAGGATGGAATATTCCACCGCACCTTAGAAAAATCTCTGCTGGAGAGACAATCAATAGCATGCAAACGAAATCCAGCTGAAAACACTAAATGTTTCCACATGCCCTTTTGCAGGGAATAAAATCCTTAGGAGAAAACAAAAGCCAGGCGTATAACTCAAGCGCAGGTCTCCTTTAATTACCGCAGCCCAGTGAGAGATAAAACAGAGAGGCTTCAGAATAAACAAAAGGATTTGATTTCCTCCACTTCAGCAAAGGCAGCCACCATTTCCGTGGAGGTTTGGTAGCGAGGTTGGGGATTTGTCGGGCTGTCATGTCCTTGCTGAATGGCAAGGCTTTGGGCTCCCACCCAAGGAGCAAGAGGCTGAGCCCCAGGACTTGGGACTTTCAAAACTTTGCCCAGCTGGAAAAAAAGTAGGGTTTAGAGATGGGCAAACTCAGTCCTACCCACCCAAGCAGCCACGAGAGTTAACAGTGATTTAAAAAGACCCAGCAGAACGAAAAGCTGGACCGTAACACCAAGAAAGTAAGTCAGGACCTTGCAGAGAACCACAATCCCAGAGCTTTGTCTGGACGAGGCCGCAGTGCAGGAGCTCAGTGCAGCCCCGGGATGCTGGGCGCATCCTACCCGGGGAATCCCAGTCTGTCCTGCCCCGCAGCCCCCCACCCCCCTCATGCTCCCGCCCCTTCCTCCCCTCCGTTGCCCTTCCCTGGCCACGCTCCCGCCCCTCCATGCCCTCCTGGGCGTGGAGAACCCCAAACTGACCACAGTATTCAGAGGCAACGCTGAAATGTTGACTCCTGGTTTACAAAAGCAGGACGAGCCGTTTTTAACACCCTCTGGATAGAGAGACTGGTGGGCCTGGGTGCTGTGGGTCAGCCAGACACAGGCTCTGTGGTGCTGAAAGAGACCAGGCACCTGTCTTGTGGAGACAGAGGGAGGGGATGCGATGGATGTTCTGCTTGAAGGGAGCTGGGGCCATCCCAAAAGCCAGAGGAGAGGAAAAGGGGATGGAGAAGCTCTTCTGCCACTTGCCAGGAGAGCTCTGGGCACTCAGGATTTCGGCAGCCGCTGCCAGCAGGACGATGGCCTCTGCTCACGGCCGGCCCCGCACCCTGGGTTATCATCACAGCTTGGCCCCATCACCGCCTCGATTCCCAGGCTCCGTGTTTTCCCCTACTTGCCTCTTGCTCTCCCTCCAGCAATTTCTCCTCTCAATTATGAGTCCCTCCTCTCAATTAGCGGCCCGACTCTCTCCCCAATGGCCCATAAAATAATTAAAACAAGCCCCAAACTAGACCAACCTTTAACCCTCCCATGCGCTCCCCGTCGCTCAGATTAACTCTGCATCATTAATCTCTAAACTGCGCTGTTGAATGAGCAATTTGTGCAGCCTAACGAACGGAGCGGCTCCGAAACATTTCTTAAGCACACAGCCCACGAGTTACTCATTAAAGGGGAAAACGTGTTGAAACATTAAGCAGAAAGCAGGAACCATAAAACATCCTCTTCCAGTCTTTTTCTGAGAAGCCAACCATGTTTTCGTGCCTGTTTGAGAGGACATAGAAATGTATCTCCTGTTTTTACAGCGGGTAACGTCACTGCCTCGCGGGACCGGCAGCTCCCAGAGCGATGGGCAGACGGTGCCGGGTCTGCTGCCTCGATCGGGGAGGAACGCTGGGTCTGACGCTACGTGGCTGAGCAAATTCTTTGGTGAGGAGGGAAAGTTAAAGCACTTCAGGGGTCACATCGGGTTGTCACGAGATGGATGGTGAAAAGACAAGGCGATGGCATCCACTTTTTGGGATGGAGGGGTGGGTGACAGGCTCAGCCTGAACCGGAGCAGCTCTTGAAAGCAGCCGGGGAACGTTCCCTTACCTGATCAAGTAGCAACAGAAGAGCAAACTGAGGATGAAGACAAAGATGGCCGTGCCGAAAACCACGATGTATATGTTGAGAGGCAGGTTCTGGAACCCGATGTTCGGCATCCTGAAACTGTAATGCTGGAAGTCCGAGCTCATGGGTAGGCTGCAGAGACAGGGAGAAACCACACGGACATGAGGTGAGGCTCCTTGGGCAGCACGGGATGCCCTTCGGAGACCAAGAGACCCTCCGAAGGCAGGCAGGGGGAAGGAGAGGGCAGCCAGCAGCGCTGCCTCCTCATCCTTGCCCAAATTCGAGCCCTCAGCTCAGTAACCCTGAAAACAAAGCGGGGCTGGATCAGCCAGGGCTGGGATTCTTCTTTTCCCGCTGCGAGTTTCTCCTCCAGCTCTTTTCCCCCCTTCCTTACACACACCACCTTGAAGTTCCAGTTGCAGATGTCCCTGCCCAGTGCAGGGGGGGTCGGACTAGATGGCCTTTAAAGGTCCCTTCCCACCCAAACCAGTCTGGGATACTCTAAGCTAAACGGTGCATCAGACGGACGCGGGGATTTGCACCTGAGCAGCCAATGGCCCCCAAAGCCCTCGCTAACTAGACCAAGATACTGAAAGCAGCCAGAAAGCCCCGTAGCGAGGTTGGTCTCCCTTCCCTTCTCCTCCTGCAGTTTCCTCATTCCCCAGAAATCCCCCCTCCCAAACCACCGAGCGTGCAGAGGAACCGACGCGGGTTCAACGGGCTCCCAGCGCAGTCGGGAGAGGCCAAGGACCTTTCCAAGCCACCCGGCAGTGCCAACGAGAAATCACAGGGGCCATAGAAGACACTCGGTTTGTTTTTACCACGTGAGAGAGCCAGGTTTGGTGGTTTAAAGGCATTTTTTGCAGGTTTCAGCTTTATTCCTTGGTACAAGCCCAGGCTGCTGTCCCCAGCAAACCCCCGAAGCGGCGGCTGAGGGGAAGATGGAACAATTTTTGGCTGTCGACGCAGCACATCTGGGACGTGTGACCAAAACCTCCCTCTCCTCAGAGACCCCCCAATTAAACCACGAGCAGCTGCCCACGACAACGACTTCAGCACATCGTCTCTCCCGTGATTCTAGTTTTATGATAAGAACCCCAACGGGGTGTTTTTCAGGAGTCAAGGCAGAAAACCAGCCCGATGTCTCCGCGTCGCCGCAGAAAGCCCCTCACCGCCGTAACGCCGCGTTGATTATCGGAACTGGAAAGCACGTTTATTATTTCTTCTTCTTATTCCTTCCTATTGCAATCATCCTTCGAGTCATTCACCCTGGAATGATCACAGCTGGCTCTGGCCAGCCATAAGGTTCACACACACCCCTCACCCTCCCTCAGCTTAGCAAAGGAAGTTAAAAAGTACGCCCCGTTTTCCTTTCTGCCCACAGGAAAGGGCTGGACGTGCAATTAAATTTCACAACAAGGAGGGAAAGTACCTGCAGTTGGAACTCTGCTTCTCAAATAAAATCACCAAGGAATAACAAAACCCTCCCCTGCCGGAGCGGGGAGTTTTCAGCGGTGCATTAGCTGCACGGCTCCAGTTTTGAGAAGAAGTTGGGAAAACTGTGGGATCTGAACCCAAACAGGATGGGAAGCGATGCTCCAAAATCCCATTCCAACCCATTCCAAGCAGCGTCCTCGCTCCTGCATCTCCCTCCTCCCTTGAGACCTCATTTTCACCAGCACCCCTGGGCTTTCCTGCATCCTCCCATCGTATACGTGTTGCTCGGCTATACATTGCACATCCCCCAGCTGCTATGCCAGCAGCAGACCCACCTTTCATCCCCGCCGCTTCCCCAGCCCCTCGCTGGACACCCGCCCAAGAGCCTCCTCGCTCCGGCTGCTTTCAGTTTCCTCGGCTCGCTGGAAGTTTCGAGGGGATTTCTGGTAAAGCCTGGATTTGATTAAAGCCTCCAGAGACCAACACGCATGTTCAGAAACCCTCCTGGCCAACGTGGAAATGCTACAAGAGCTCGGGGAGCTGGCACCACCTCCCCCCCCAGCCCTGTGAGCTCTGGGGGGGCGGGGATTTTATAGCACAGCAACCACCCGGCGGCTCAGGCTCCTCCACCACCGCCTGCTCGGCTCAGCTGAGCTGGTTTCCTTTGCAAATAAATTAAAAGAAAGAAAGAAAGAAAAAAAACAAAACAAAACAAAAAAAAACCCAGCCCTCAAACCTTTGTTGCTGGCTCTGGCAGAGTTAATGGGCAGCCCAGTGTCACTGCGTGAGGTTGGGCTGGGTTTTCATCTCGGCGCCGGTTGGTGGGTCAGAGGGATTTTCAGGGGCTCTCCCCTCGGTCAGGGTCTCGGTCACGCAACGGAGGATGTTTTGGCTGGAGGACGAGGCTCTGGCTGAGCCCGCTCGCCCTTGGGCTGATAGTCACTGGCCTTGGCCAAGGTGTTGGCCCAGGCTGGTTGGCTCCAGCTCCAAAACCACCCAAGAGAAAGTCAAACGTTCTCTATCTGGGAAAGCTTCAGGTGATTTTTTTTTTACAAGGAAGGAGAGACCACTTTTGGAGAAGGCACAACAAAACCAACCAGCACTGGACTATTATTTTTCTTTCCTTTACAACGCCTTTAACTTTTGATGCTCTTCTTACCGGAGCTGGGGGCTTCAGTTCAGCTCTCCCACCCACCAGGAGACACCGGAGCAGACCAAGCCCGAAAGCAGAGACCCAAAAGGAGGACCTGAGGTGGACTTAGGGCAGCAAATCTCATTGAGCCAGAAAAATACTCCTTCTGGCCATGTCCAGCCGAGCTGTGCAGCTCTTCCATCGGTCCCCGTGACCACGGCCACAGCTACCAACCACCACAGCCCCCAGCAAAGAAATGGTCGATAGGACCAGAGCTCCATCCCACCCACAGCATCCGACTCTCTTCTTCCAACGGCAACACTTCCCTAATACTTTGCCCCCAAAGGATGTCACTGATGCAGCCATGACCTACCTGCCAGCCATACCGCAGGGGATTGGCCTCCTGGGGACAACCCTTCGGTGCCCTATGGTGCAAATCAACCGAGTCCCCCAGCAGACTCATCCAACCCCCGCGTGAAATAACCTTCTCCGCATCAGAACTACCCTGGGCCTCCCACTCTCCCGCTGCAACAGCCGAGGAACATCATGGCCAAAAAGCACGGAGGTTAGAGGAAAAAAATAAGTTAGTCTGCACAGGATCCAGGAAACTGTTAACTTTAAAAGACTTCACTGAAATCTGATGATTTTAAGCAGCCAAGCTTTGGGGTTGGGTGTTGGGTTTTTTTTATAGGGGAGCTGGTGGGGAGGAACTGTATTTTAATCTGCTTCAGATTTGTGAAAGCGCAGCCAAAAGAAATAATAATTAAAAAAAAAAGAGCCATAAAGAAGGATGAAAAGTTTCTGGTGCAGAACAAAAGCCTCTCTGTTGCTGTCTCCACGGCCAAGGCATTTCAGAGCAGGCAGATGCTCCTCCTGGGGCACCTACTGCCCTTCCTGGGGCACCCACCGTCCCCAGCACGTGCCTGCAGCCCCCAGGATGGGGGCCATGAGCTGCTCGCAGAAAAGGGGGTTGGTACTGCAGGAACCTTACTGGGGGAGGATTCCCCCAGGGCTGGATGGGACCCTCTCTGTGGCAGGAGGAAGATGCTGATTTGCTCCTCATCTACAAAACGAACCTGCTTGTGACGGCAGAGACGAAGCAGGAGGGGGATTTGGGCAGGAGCTTGCTCAGTGCTCCACTCCCCCGAGGTTTCTGACTGTGGCTGGGTCCATTGAGTCTACACGTCCTCGCAGAGCCTGAAAACCCAGGGAGAGGCCCAGGAAACATCGAGGGCCGGGAAGATGTCAGCTGGCCAGCAGTGCTCAGGACAGAAGAAAAAAGTTTCCTGAGGAATGATAAGTATGGGGAAAGAGCGGGAGGAAAAAACCCTCAACCACAGAAGCCCTACGGGAGTCCCAAGGCTTTTTTCCCAGACAGCAGCAGGGAGGGAAGCGGAGGGGATTTACTCAACGCCACAGCAGCTCCCAAAATGACAAAGGAACAGCGGTGCCCCCGCACCGGGGCCGTGCGCAGGGACGCAGAGAGAGCCGGGGACGGCGGGAGGACCCGAGCTCTGCGCCTCCTCCTGCACTACACCCTCCAATGAATCAGCCGTGCGGGGCCGATCCTCATTTCTTCGACGACTGCTAAAAGGAGCTTTAATTAAAAGCTGAGTTACGGGTAATGGCACATCCAGCCCTCGGGAAGCGCGGCGTTACAGGTCAGCATTAAGCCGCCGGCTTCGCGGCATGTTGATTACAAGCTGGGCTGGTAAAGGCAAACTTAAATAAGCCACGTTGCCAAATTCATCCCTAGTATCGTCGCAGCAAGCGCTTAATAATCAAGGCCAACGTCTTACACAGAGCTGTCATCAGGAGATCTCCAAAGGATTAATAAAAGAGGTGATTATCTTCTCACAAGCAGAGAAACTGAGGCAGGGAGGAGAGAAGCGAGGCCGGGGGTGACACCAGGGATGCCGCTGATCCAGTGCAGGTGCCACGAGCATCATTTGTGGACTGAAACTCCCAAAGTTTCTCCTTCCTTCTGCTTTACCACGTGGATTTGAACCGCGCGTTCCTTCTCTGGGGTTTCCGTGTTAAAAGGAGCTGCTCGTGCTTCTTGGTGTTAATTCCGTGATTATTTATTTATAACACTGGTGCATAAAGGGGCCGGGCGAGCGCTGCGCATCGAACCTAAACACGGCCCACACGCTGCCTCTGCCATCGTAAATAAAACTCCATTTTCAGAGGGATTTTCCTTATGTTTTTGAGACGAACAACTTCCTCCACAGAGCTCCAGACCAAACCCAGGCTGCTCTAAACCACCTGAACCATTAACTGGGGAAACTGGATGAAGCCGGTGGTCTGAGCCCCAGCAGCATCCTACTGCCCATCTCCGGGAATTATTGAGCTGTAAAACCTCAACCAAGCCGGACACGCGCAGCTTCCCACCATCCCAAGCAAAACCGTGGATCTGAGGGAGAAGAAAATGCTAAGCCGCGGCCAAACTCCAGCCGAAATATTTTATCGCTGGGCAAGATTTCAAGCGGGTGTGAACGGCGTCTCCAGTTTCAAAGGCGTTGCGCAAGCCGGTGCCGTGGTGTATCCGGGTTTAACCAAAACAGTTATTAACTCGGTTGAAAGTTAAACGGTGAGCGGCTGACGAGACCTTTCTGAAATACTCCCAGGTTGCGTTGGGAAGCAGGGTATTCTGCCATGCGATAAATCCACCATGTAAAGGTTATTTAATCCTAGAATGGTAGGGGTGGGAAGGGACCTCTGTTGATCAGCGAGTCCAACCCCACTGCCAGAGCAGGGTCACCCAGGGCAGGCCACACAGGAACAGAGCCAGGTGGGGCTTGAAAGTCTCCAGAGCAGGAGACTC
>JAAGNO010006029.1:0-23431 GCA_033439905.1 Ceryle rudis | reverse complement strand
TAACAGCTGAGAGAGGCACTGAAGTGTTTCTGACATGCCTGCCTGGAGACCGCACCTAGCAATGACTACACCAGTTGTGTCAACAAATGGGCCTATGTGGATGCAGACTACTAGGTCAGTTAATTAATAGGGTGAAATTGCACAGTGATTTTGGTCTTCAGTCTGAAGAAGGTGGTGAGAGCACTGAAATAGCTGTCTGTGGTCAGTAAAAGTGTAAAAATTGGCAAGACATAGAAACTTTGGAAATACGCTGGTGATGGAGGGATATTCTTTTGAATGTAGGTGATGATTTTAATGATAACAAAGGAAACTAATTTTTCTGCTTGATGTTGGTGAGAACCAAGTCTAATGTTAAAAAAAAAAAAGGTGCTAGGTTAAATAAAAATACTGAAGGTCATAGCAGGGTATTTTAAATCTGACTAAACCAGTTTGCATCTATTTGGTTGTTCTCATAAATGAATTTGCTTGATTTGGAGAAGGATCTTTGTTTAACTTAACATTTTTCTTGGTGCAGTGAAATCAAAAAGTAGACCACTGGTGAAGTAATACTGATGATCTGCAAAGCTGAGTCATATTCCTTCAGGAAGGATACTGCTGTTTTGAGAAAACAGATCACTTACCCAGTAGTGAGGAGGAGGAATTGAAATGACAAGGAACAACTCAAGTGCTTTTAGCAGTAGACACTACAGTACATTAAAGCATCTGATTTTCAGCCTCTAGAGTAGTATACTGATGTACAAAGAGGAGGGTCGTAGATGAGTTGTGTCCATAAAGTTTCATCAGAGAGTCCTAGTGACAAGACTGCTTTAAAGATATAAAGCCCTTTCCAGTGGCTTCCCTGCCAAATAGCTGCTCTAACTTGTCTGAAACTGGAGGTGTTGATCCCAGCCTCTTGTGGTTGCACAGAGGAGGAGGAGATAGACTAATTGTCGTTGTGCATTTGTTTAAAAAGTACGGCTGTTTTCCAGGGTTGTTGAGTGGAATCTGGTCAAATCATTTAGTGAAATTTGTTTCATCTCCTGTGTTACTGTTACTGCCATGCCTAGGTAGTTGTAGCGCTGGTTAAGAAAAACCACTGCAAATGTGTAACAGGTCGTCCTACTGAGCAGTGCTGAACTGTGCATCTTCGTGGTGCTTTGAGTGTTGTTTTGTAACCCGGACGTTACTGAAGAACTCAAATCTGTATGACTGTTTTGTCATGATGATGGTTTTTTCCTTAAGAGGAAAAAGGAACCTTTACACAGAGATGAGAAAATTCCTTAAGTTTTTTTTTTTTTGTCTCTTGGGGCCTAAGATGATGAGGAAGCAAGATGTAAGATAGGAAGAATATTGTAGGCTTCCAGCACTCAAAATATGCCAGTAGTTTGCTTTGTTTGGTATGTTTTGTAGTATAGTATTTCAACAGGGTGCTCAGATAACCTCTTGCAGAGATTTGTAGGAATTAATGTTATCGGCTTGTGTATCAGAGTCAGAACAAGAGGGTGGGATCCAGGAAGGTTTGTTTTATCAGTGGCATGAGAGTGTACGTGTGTGTGTGTGTGTGTGTGTGTGCATACCCTGTCAAACTAAATGATCCGTGTAGCTTCAAAAAACCTGAGTTTACATGATGCTTTTTAACAAAAAGCTGGAGAAGGCATTGTGGGCGGCAGATGCTGAACAGGGATATAGTGAGTAATCCCAGTGCATTCTAGTCACCTGTGAAACTACCCAGAGCTTAATTACTCATGTTGCCTTGTAGTCTTAGTGCATGTATAAGCAGTAATGGTTATTCACGAGGTGTCTGCAGGCTGTCTAAACAACCAGTAGTGACTTTTGCGGTTAGCTTCATACATAACTGTTGAGCAATTAGAGGCTGAGGGTCTGGAGTCATAACAAAGTGAGACTTCTTAAGTGCTAAAAATGAACAGGGAAATATACTGCAGCCAGCAGGGCTCACAAGGACGTGTTAAATGTGTACTTGTTCTTACATAGTCTGTACTTCACTTCTTGTATAAAGTAGTGAATTAAAATCCGAAACCTTTAGATTTTATACCAAATTCCTGTATTTTTGTGCATCAGTGAAACCTGCAGCCTCATGAGATACTTTGTCAAGGCATTTGGTCAAAGGCTTTTCACTCAACTTTATAATAGTCACATAGCTGGTAAATAGCTTTGAAGCCATCAAACAATGAGAAATGTTATTGCTGAGGATTCTTGAAAACAGAAAAGTCTTGAATGTTGAAGTCTTGGAGACTGCTTGTTTTCAAAGCTCAAGCAGATGTTAAATGTCAGGATAAAATGAGCTGATGTTTCTTAAAACTTGGCCAGGTAATATATGGAGAGTACATCAAGAACATCCCAAGAAATGAGTTGGAATAAATGGAGTGTTTAAATACTAAATATTACTTGGCTAACCTCTTATGCTACAATGGATTTTGCTTTAGCCGTTGTGTAGACCTGGCTGTACACTATTGGACATAACTTTCTAACAGCATTAAAGTAGTAAGTCCTTCACGTTCCAAATGTTTGTCATGCCACTAACTTTTGGACATGTTGGGTTATGCGGCACTGAGTGCAAAGATGATATAATTTTCTGAGATCATAAAAATACCCCACCCTCTTCTAAAAAATTAGGTTAAGGTTGAAATGTATTGGCCTTTCATATTTCTTCTGGAATTAGGTATCTGCAGCTGAAGGCACAAAAAAAGGTAGAAAGCTGTCAGCAAATCAAGGTGAATTGTAGTACAAGTACACTGGATTGTTTATTTTACGCTACAGCTGATAGTTTTTTGGTGAAGATCAGATTTAAGGTGATGTCAAACGTATTCTTTAGAGGCTTTGTTTTGTCTGTTGCTATAGGGAAATAAAATAGGGTATTATTTCTCTGCTAAAGAAACTGAAGTAATGATTTTTTGTTTATTTATTTTTAAAATAAAGCTTTAATCTTTAAGCTTTTATCCCTGTCTTCATTTATTTATTTGCTTTACTGATGTTAGTTAGCAAGTCCATTTTCAGAGTCACAAAATCACAGAATGGTAGGGGTTGGAAGGGAGATCGTCTAGTCCAATGGCCTTGCTAAAGCAGGTTCACGTCGAGCAGGCTGTACAGGAACGCATCTGGGTGGGTTTTGAAAGTCTCCAGAGGGGACTACGCAACCTCCCTTGTTAGTCTGTTCCAGTGCTCTGTCACCCTCCCAGTCAAGAAGTTTTTCCTTATGTTCTGATGGAAATTCCCATGTTCCAGTTTGTGCTTGTTGCCCCCTTGTCCTATCACAGGCACCACTGAAAAGAGTCTAGCACCATCCTCTTGATATTTTTAAGTATATCCTTTAGATATTTATAAGTATTGATAAGATCCCCTCTCAGTCTTCTCCAGGCTAAACAGACACAGCCTTTCCTCCTAAGAGAGATGCTCCAGTCCCCTAATCATCTTTGTAGCCCTTTGTTTAGACTGTCTCCAGTATTTCCCTGTCTTTCTTGAACTGAGGAGCTCAGAACTGGACACACTACTCCACATGTGGCCTCAGCAGTGCAGAGTAGAGGGGGAGGAGAACCTCTTGGTCACACTTTTCTTAATGCATGCTGAAGATACCACTGGCCTTCTTTGCCACAAGAGCACGCTGCTGGCTCATGGTTTACCTGTTGACCACCAGGACTCCCAGGTCCTTCTCCACAGAGCTGCCCTCCAGCAGGTCAGCCCCTAACTTGTACTGGTGCATGGGGTTATTCAATCCCAGGTGCAGGACTCTACACTAATCCTTGTTGAACTTTATTAGGTTCCCTTTCATCCAACTCTCCACTCTGTCCAGATCTCACTGGATGACAGCACAGCCTTCTGACGTATCAGCTGCTTCTCCCAGTTCCATATTTTCAGCAAACTTGCCGAAGGCCCACTCTATCCTTTCTTCCAGGGAATTGAATGTGTTGAACAAGACTGGACCCAGTACTGACTCCTGGGGAGCACTGTTAGCTACAGGCCTCCAACTAGACTCTGCATTGCTGATCACAACCCTCTGAGCTCTGTCATTCATCCAGTTCTCAACCCACCTCACTGTCTACTCAGCATTTAACCCATACTTCCTGAGCTTACCTATGAGGATGTTACGGGTGATAGTGTCAAAAGTCATGAAGTCCACTCCTTTCCCTTCACTTCCTTCTACCCAGCCAATCATGCTATCAGATTGGTCAGACATGAATTTCCCCTTAATGAATCCATTTTGATCACTCCTGATAACCTTCTTTTCCTCCACATGCTTTCAGATGACACCCAGAATGAGCTGTTCCATCACCTTTCCAGGGGTGGAGTGAGGCTGACTGGCCTGTAGTTTCATGGGTTCTCCTATTTGCCCTTTTTGAAGACTGGAGTGACAATGGCTTTCCTCCAGTCTTCAGGCACCTCTCCTGTTCTCCATGACCTTTCAAAAGGTGATGGGGAGTGACTTAGCAATAACATCCACCAGATCCCTCAGTGCTCGTGGGTGCATCCCATCAGGGCCCAAGGATTTGTGAGTGTTCAGTTTGCCTAAATGATCTCTAACCTGATCCTCCTCAACCAAGGGAGAGTCTTTTCTCCAGGCTTTCTCTTTTGTGTTCAGGGACTGGAATTCCTGAGGGCCAGACTTAGCAGGAGGCTAAGCAAAGGAGGCATTCAGTAACTCTGCATTTTCTGTATCCTTCGTCACCAAGGCACCAATCTGATTCAGCAGCAGGTCCACATTTTCCCTAGTCCTCCTTTTCCTGCTGTTGTAGTTGAAGAAGCCCTTCTTGTTGTCTTTTACATCATTTGCCAGGTTTAATTCTAAGAGGGCCTTGGCCTTCCTTGTTGCATCCCTGCATACTTTGGTAATGTTCCTGTATTCTTCCCATATAACCAGTCCACATTCTGTAAACTATCTTCTTCCATTTGAGTTTTTCTAGAAGCTTCTTTTTCATCCATGCAGGTCTCCTGCCTTCTTTGCTTGATTTTTTTACTCATAGGGATGTAGTGATCTTGAGCTTGGAGGAAGTGGTGCTTGAATATTAATCAGCTCTCTTGGGTCCCCCTCTCTTCCAGAGCCCTAACCCATAGTATTCCTCCAAGTAGGTCCTTGAAGAAGTCAGAGTTGCATCTCCTGAAGTCCAGGGTTGTAAACCTACTTAACATATCAGGTTGGTCCTAAAAAAATGGAAATGGGACAGTTACAACTGTAGCTTACGCTCTTGCTTTGCACCCCTTAAAATCACACTTTTTGTGCCTCGAGTACTTGTTTTCTGCAGTAAAGGGTAGTTGTTGTGTTCGAACTTGCTATGGCTTGCAAAGCTCGAAAAGGAAGTCAGTGCTGTGCATTGTGTAACTGGCAGGGGATTATGTGAGCCAGCCTTCTTGTAAGGACAATGAAGGCAAGCCAAATTAAAATTTATTAGGACAGTGGCACCTTTTCAGATGGAAAGATGAGGTCAGCCATAACTGTCATGTTAATGCTTTATATTAAATAAATAAATAGAAATTAAGAGACCAGCTTCTCTAAATATAGTGGAAGGCTGTCTTTGGAAGGCAAACAAGGACATTCACTGGATGAAGTTTCTTGTCTTGGTGGCTGAGCAGAAAGTTACAAACCTGCGCTTCATTGCTCTTCCCATGATGGGAAAATTCTGCTGTTTGTCTATCGACTTATCAAGGCAACAGAGCCAAGTCAAGACTGCCTCTAAGAAAGTGCTAAAGTATCATTTGGCTAGTGGTGATCCTTGGGGATCAAAGCCGTGCTGTGCTGTTACCTGTCTGTGCAGAAAGACCCAATGTTTTGTGGTACAATGCAAGGACTGGAGTCAAACTTGCTCTCCTTAACTTGAAGCGAGGGTATAAATCAGCCTATAATGACCACTCTGTGTTTGCATTGTAACTTTTTCTTTTTTTTTAAAGCTTGGATTCAGATGCATCCTTCCCAAGCCAAAGGGAAACATTTGAGAAGCTGTGACGCATTTACACAGATGAAGGAAGGAAATGTCCAGAAGAATCCAAAGCTAAAAATAGATCACTTTACTAAGTTGAACTCTGGGTGGGAATTGAAGAACTAAATATAAATCTAAACTTGAACCTCTGTGACTTATATAACTAAGTAGCATAAACCTTTCTGTTTTGGGGCGTGGTTGTATTTTTTTTTTATTATTAAACTTTATAGTGGACAACTTCAGGTGAAGACTTTTGTCAGGTCTTGTGAGGTGTCTTTGTGGTGACTTAAATAGCACTGAGAAGTCTGACCATCTTTTGACGATTATTATAGCACAGTTTAACTCCCTGGAAAAGTGGATTGTGGGTGGGATTTTGGTTTTGGTTTGTTCTTTGGTTTTTTAAGAGTTTCTCTGTGGAAATGGTATTTTCTGACTCTGCTGAACAGAATTTTTAAGCCAATAGCTATTAGAACCGGTATTTTTGAGGTTAAAAAAAGGTAAGAGGAGGAATTTTACTTTTATCCCTCGCTTGTCCAAGAAGCAGTAAATTTGCCTGCGTCTGACCTTCATGTAAAAAGTAGTGATATCCTGAACATTTAAGAATTAATTTTTAGTTGCCCAAAAAGGTCTGTCTTCTGCCACAAGTCCTAATTTGGAAGCTATCAGCTTTTTTTTGTGGTAGAGAAAAAAGCCCAACTTATTGAAGCATTTAAAATTTGTGTAATGGATGAAAATTTTGGAAAACTTCTTCATATGCAAGAGTGTTCTAGATTGCTGTCCTTAGATGATTATGACAGTGCCATGAAAATCATGATAACCAATTTTTCTTTCATCCTCCTGGAGCAACACTATTAAGTTTTTTGGGAAGCTGGGGGCAACCCACACAAGACTGCTAACTAAAAACTGGCCTTTTCCAATCCGATGATGGGGTCAGTGCGAGTGAATCCCTGTGGTTTAGCATTTGCCAGCTGACAGTGAAGTGCAGTTCTGTCATGATGCTACACCTAATTCTAAGCTTTGCGTTGGAGAGGTGAAATGCACACAGTTAATGCTTTGACTTGGAATAATAAATGTTACCATTAAACCACATGTATTTACAAATTGATTAGATTAGATTAACTTCAAGCAGTAACTGTCTTCCCCCTCTACCCCCAAGATGGGAGGGATAGTTGTTTTTATGTTTAGTACCATTCCTTTTCTTACTATGTTGTTTGCTATAGAATGTTTTGCTTGGCAGATATATAAATAGTTGTGCTGTGCTCTTGTTTTTGTTTTGTTTGTTTGTTTTTGTTTTGTTTGTTTTTCCAGAGGAGCCTTGGAATGTTTTTGCAAGGTTGTTTTGTACAAATTTAGTGTCTTTGATTACTAAAATAGTATTTGTTCCAAGCAGCAATTTATTTGTTAATGAATAGTTTGTAGCAAAATGACCTGACTACCTATGGTCATGAGTATATATGAGTATGCCAATTTAAACATCATATTTATGGAATATACTGTTATATAGCAAAGCGTGAAAACTAATATTGTTAAAATGTCATTTTTCTAGAATATGCTTTTGAAGTGGATTTGTCCTTGTAGCTGTCCCCATCGTGTTAACCCACTGTGAGAAAGTTAAAGCTGTAAAAACCTTTTGAAAGACTAGTTGGTTAGCTGGGCAGCTGCTTAATCTGTGATGTTTCTGCTTGTAGGCAAGCTCATGATGTAGAATCTGAGCAGGATGTGACTTGCAGTTCACGTCCACTGAGGCAACAGGAGTGGGTTCAAAGAGCACGAAGGTGCTGCTCTTCATAATGCTGTAGATGGCCTCTAGGCAGTGAGAAGGAAGTGGCAGAGCCCTGCATTTGAGTGTGGGAAGGTAAAGATGGGTATGTCTTGATATTAAGGCAGAGCACTTAACGGGAAGCCTTTAAGTTGTCTGGGCTGCCTGAGCTTCCTTCCCTTCTGTGCTTACGCTGCAGCTTTTGTATGTGTTGATACAGCAGAGATGCAGGTTTTTTGTGGTCTTGAGCAGCCAAGATAGTATCCTAGGCTTTAATTTCTTTCTTTATGGAGTATTTTCAGTATCAGAGGTAGCAGTCTCACTCCCGCTTGTGTTCTTTGCTAGTGCTTTGTGTTCTGTCTCCCGTTCTAGCTACAAAGTTTCAGAGGTGGGGTACAGAATTGGCTGGTTTGGGTTCCTCTACTTTAATGAGACTCGCCTATCCGCAGAAGAGATGAGTGTTAGAGAAAGGAATAACCATCTTTTTCCAGAGTGACTTTTTACTGTCTTAATTGTTGTCCTCACTTGTGTGTTCCCTTCTTTTGTTCCTTTTTCCTCGACAACTAAGACAGAGGTCCAACAGACAATAAGCTCAATCACTAGGCATCAGTGTTCGTCTCCACAGGAGGTCCATTATGTGTACAGAGACGAGTAGGGAGTCCTATGGAAAAGCACTGCCTTGTTTGAGCATTACAGCATGTGTCCTGTGCTGACAAATAAGGGTTGCAAAGGCAGCCTTAATGCTGCATTACTTAGTTTTTGAGTACTTTTGTGGAAACTTCAATCAAGCCTGGTCCTAGCTCAATTAAATCATTGTTCAGCGTTTATGTAAAGTTTTTTAAATGCCTTAGTGGATCACAGCAGATGACATTGGTTTTACCATGCTGCACTGTTACATCAGAGTTATTTTGGGAGTAGAAATGCATTAATTCACTATATAATATTAAGCTGCTTTGCTACATAGACATGTTGAGAAAAGCATCTCTTCAAATGCAAATTAAGTACTTGGAGACTTGTTTGTTTGGTTTTTGTTTCGTTCATTTGGACAAACAACCCAAGTATGCTCTACTGTTAAATTTTGTAGGGTTTGGTTTCTGTCGCTTGAGCATCATGTTAGTTCTGCCATTCTAGTAAAAGCTAAATTAAGCAGGATGTTAAAAATGTCAAATACCAAGGAGGAAAAAGGAGCCAAATGCTGAATTATCCCTTTATAAATTTATATATAATTAGGATCTAAAGGCAAAGTGTGTTCAAGTGAGGGAAGCTTTTCACAGCATAATAGGCTGGGTTTCATTTACAAAACCCCTGTGGAAGAGTAGATGACACTGAAGGACTTAATTGGAAATACACATTGATAAGCGACCTACGTTACTACACTTTTTTTTTTTTTGTCCAGCTATGTGGATTGTATTCAGCATGTAAGTGGTAAAATTGCTGCTTTAATAAGAAGCTTTCTGAATTGAGCAGTCATGTGGCCTCTGAGGAAGGACCCAAATGGAGATGAAGGGCTGCTTCTCTTAAGGGTAGGAAAGAATTCTGTTGTTGTGTAAAAGCCATATTCCTCCTGTTTTGTGGAATAGAAATTGGCTAAATATATGAAATAACTGTTTCCAGTTTAGTAAGGTAAATCTCTTAATGCAATGATATGAAGCCCTTAGTGAAAGGTGGTTGGGAAGATAGATAATTATCAGACAAAATAACCTTTTGTCTCTATAGGAGAGTAGTATGTCAAAGATGACAAACATTTGGGAATGTTTGAGTTACATTTAAATCTTCAGTTGGAATATTGGTTTCCAAGTCGTCGTGTTAGAGATTGGTTCTCTTAGCTTTTGAACAGCACACAGTGTAAGAGCAGTGTTAACATCCACATTAAGCCCAAGAATTAATCAGTTTTATTTAACTGGCACACTTCTTATCTAAGCATCTGTTCTTTTTGAAGAAAATTTCATAGTAAGCCCAGGATCCAACTCAAAATTTGCATTTCTGTTGTGCTGTTGATATAATGGGGACAGGCAGGGAGAAATGACCAAAATGTTGCTCACGCTGGGGATTGGTTGAGCACTTTCTAAACAGTGAAGCAGGACTTCTGTGTGAACCTTTGAGCATGTGATAGTTGAAGCAGAGCTCTGGAGAATAAGCTCTGCTGTCCTTATCTTGATCTTGCTCAAATATTTGACACTGATGTGAAGATAGACCTTTTGAGAAGGCAGCAATACTTGGCCTAGGGCAGGCAGAACCATATTTAAGATGATGAAGGATAGAATTGAAAATCGAGGAAGGAGAAGATAACTGACAGAATTCAGGGTGAGGGTCCGCTTGCTTGTAGAAATACAGGAAGGAAATCATCTTGCTACCTATCTACTGCAAAAGCTGCTGTCTCTTTTGTGGTTAAGGTCTTAACAGACTACAAGTTCTACTGATGTACATGAACACATTAATAGATGCAAGGGAGCCTGATTTTTTTCATGGGCCATTTGACAGAAAATGTACTGTTTCCCTGAAGCAACCACTGATTCAAGGCCAAAAGGAAGGATTTTCTTGTTTTAAAGTAGTGCATGAGAAGGACAAGCCTAGGTGGAAGAAGGGGGGGAGATAATGGGTATCTGATGCAGAATACTTAGAATTGCAAGTGCAGTGAGGTCACGAAGAGAACTGACCCTTGAAAGGAATAGGAAGGTGGGTTGCTTTTTTATGTACTGTGCTGCTCAGATGTTTGCTTTACAGGGATAATGTGCTCAAATGGGAGAGACAAGCTGTTAATAGGCCCTGCCCTAGATAGGTTTAATGTTTCTTTATTCTCTGGAGAGAATAGCAAGAAACAAGAGGGGGACTTGCACAGAATTCCTTAATTTTGTATTGCAAAGTACAATCTTGATGACATAAATCAATAAAAAGTTAGTGGTTAACCTATTTTTACCTTAAAATTACTCTTTTTATTCTGTACCACTCATCTTCAAATTCCTGCCACTCACAGCAGAAATGTATTATTTGGGTGTTGTGGAAAGAGCAGCTTGGTTGTTCCAGGGGGTCACTAACGCAGTCTTAGCTCCATAAGGACCCCAGCGCATAAACAGGCTTGTGGTTAGTCCCCTCGATCTAGTCTCTGATCTGGCAGGAGTACTACAGAGGATACGTGTGAAGAGGCTGTACCAGTCTCAAGAGATTAGTTGAACCTTATCTCTAGCTAATCATCTTGTTGTGTTCAGATGAGATTACTAATCACATTTTTTAATTAGAGAAATATCATAGCTGTAGGAAAACAAAACTATTTTGAAACGGTGGTGGTTATTTTGCTGACAGTCTCCTCTGCCTAAGGAGGCTGGTCAAAACCTCTTGCTTGCAAGGGCAAATGTGTGCTCTTGAATAAAAAGGTCTGTGACTAATTTCAGGCTGACTTCTTCTCAGGGACTTTTCTTCTTTGTCGTTAAAAGTTGTTCTTAGTGAAACAGTGAGAGATGTGAAGCAGAAATTACCTTGTATTGAACCTGTAAAGAGGCAGCTAAATCACCCTCATTTTGATTGTTGCGTTCTAGTAAAGTATGTTGAAGGAAAAGCTGACATTATTAATGTAAAGATAAGTTTCCAAAAAGGGCAGTTCATATAGCTGAAAAACTGAAGAAAAAAAGAGCTAACTTGAATTTACTCCCTGGGCTAACAGTAATTTCAAAGTTAATGTATTCTGAGATGTTGCTTTGACAGCAATCTTGGATCTAATCCTCCAGTATGCAATTAGAATTGTCATTCCCTGTGTTATTTAAAATGCTTATAACTGACTTCGGTTTAGCACAGAAAGTCAATGTGGTTGAGTTATTTTTTCAAGTCACACCTACTTCATTAGTTGCTCTCTGTGCAGTTTATCTATTGTTAACAGCATTAAAGTGTCTAAAAACTAGGAATGTATTGCCATAAGAAACAAGGAAACCTCAACTCATATTTTGCTCACTGCCTTTAATTTAGGCATGGTATTACTATTGGGTGTTCTGCTTTTGTAGCTTACTTGGTCAGAGTTCCCAGTCTATTCAAAGTATTTTGACCCATGTCTTAAAATAAAAATCAGTACTGTGACATGTTAAGCTGGAAATTGTCAGTTATCCAAATGTATGAAATTGCTAATTGGCTGATAGCTTGAGAATGGTTCTTAATTAAAAACATTTTATAAAGATAGCTATGTATTAATGAGGTAATTTTATATTTTCTTTTCAAATTGACCTTGCCAAAAGGAGGCTTTGTGATGGCACCTTATAAAGGTAGGAGTGGAAAAAATGGTTAGTGAAATAGGACAGGTAGAAAAAAACCTTGTGTTTATATACAGTTGAAAAAAAAAGACTTTAAAATGCTGTAACAGAAGAGCCAAGTGCCATACTGATAAGAAGGAACAAAAGCATGAGGGTAGTAATTTATAGCAAATATACTGCACAGTTCTAAACAGGATCACAGAAGTCCTTAAGAGCCTAGCTCAGATCCTTAGATCACAGAAGTCTTTAAGAGCCTAGCTTAAAATGTGAAATTAAATGCTGTTGCATTCCTAGTGCAAGGGAGACAATGGTTCTCTCTGGGAACACGTTTTGGTCTGACTTTTAAGTTGTAGTGGTTTCTAAGGCTAGAAGTGGTGAGTCAGGTTTTACTGAGTTGGGCTGTCTGAAAATGCTGCACTCTTTTTATATATATATATATCTATCTCTCTGTGGTTTTTTGCCTATTCCTCTACTGCTTAGAGCTGGTGTGAAAGTTTCTCCTGAAGTGGTGGCTGCATGCCTGACTTTGCTGTGCTTAGTGCAGGGAACCTGCAGTCTGACTGGCTTCTGTGTGTTGAAGAAAGAGGAATTGAAATCCTGAGAAGAAAGAGGACATATGCCTGTTCTTTAAAACATTTTTTAGTTACTACATCTCTGCCTTTCCCTTAAGCTTTCAGAGACATATCTGAATATGGCCTCAATTAAATTCTTGTCCTTTAATGAAGTCCATCGCTTAATGTGTAGCTGATACACTTGGAACGTTAGGGCATCAGTCAGGATCCAAAATTAATTGCCACATGGGACTGAGAGTGCCACATGGGCACTGGAAAGAACATTCTCTTTCAAAAGCCTTCTGAAATGGTGAGCTTTGAAAATGAGACACATCCTTATTGCATTAAAGAAAGTATTGTGAGTGTATGTGATCTTGCTTCTCATTTTCACTTTGTCACAACAAATATAAATGTTTTGTCTGTTGAAGATGGTACAGATTGAAAGAAGAGAGCTGAACTTCCCTACTTGCTGTCTTCTGGACTCTCACTCCCCTCCACCAGCTCCCAAATGTAGGAGGAAAAAGCCCAAATCTGGCACAAAGGGAAGAGGGCATCTCGTTCTGAAACCAGTCACTAGTGCGTCAGCCTGTGGTAGAACAATACTGTTTTAACGTGGCTAAGGCTCTGCTCTTTCCATTGTATTGAATTCCTTCCTGTTTAAGAACATTGTCTTTAACATACACTTATATCAGCTGGAATGGTAGGAACTTTGTGCTTACTGCTGTAGTATCTGTATTAATTGGTTGGTGCAGCTGTTTGAAGCAGTGAGGAAATAAAAAAGTTAAGCAGTATTTACAGTGGGATAGGAAGCCTGTTTGTTAGCAGAGCTGTTAAAGCATACTAGATGTTAAAGCATATGGAGTTAGAACGCAGAACTAGGGAGGCTCTGAAATTCAAGTTGCCTTTGGGAGCTTGACAAGGGAGGAAGATCCTGCAATGAGGCAAAACTGTGCTGGATGCTATGGATCCAAAGAAATGGCTGTCAGTTAAGTATCCCCAAGGAATCTCAAATTAAGTAACTGATGGGTGTTACGGAACTTGGTGGCAGTTTCATGCCCCCTCACATTGTATCACTTAATATAGAAGATTAGGCTCCATTTGCTCAGTTAAAGCAAACACCTAATTTTCAGTAATGCTTGAGCATTATCCTGGCATTTCTGTAACATGAACTTCAAAAGTAAATTTGGAGGTGGCTACTCTACATGTTCTCTCTGACTAATCTCTATGACTTGTATTGGACTGGTTGTGGGTGAGCAGGGAAAGGAGAGTGCTGTGGGTTTTTTTTTTTCAGTAATTGTATAATAAAATTCATTGATGGTAGGCCAAGAATACTGATCACAAGGGCTGGTGCTGAATCAGAAGGAATACTTTAAATGGCGCTCTGTTGATCAGAGACATAATTGCCCTCTCTTTCCCTTTCTTGGGTTATTGGACAGCTGAATTGCTTATTTCATACGTGACTTTGAGTGTGACTAGAGCTGTGAATCAGTGTTTGTTGGAGTTCTGCTTCTGGCTTATGTTCTGACTTTGCTTTTATAAACTGGAGAGGCTGTCTCTGTTATTACTATTCAGTGAATCCTCTTAAACTCTCCTTGTTATGAGTGGGTGAAAATGTTTGGCAAACACATGAATCAATAATTGCTTATTTGCCTCACTGCTGCTTTTCAAAAGCTTTACTGTCCTTTTTCTGTGTTAGCACAGATAATCGATGTCTGTCCCCAAATGATAATTAACAGGGATAGGTAACTTTGGGGCCTTCCTTTACAAAGTCATCCTGCAACTGTGCCTCTCTGAAACCACTCTTGCTTATTCCATTTCTGACCTTTTGTCAGCAGCAGCAAGGCTTACATTGAACTTGCAGTAGCTTATATGCAGTTAGAAAAACTTGATGATCATTTTAGTTAAAGGTATTCTCTGGTTTACCATGCTGCTGAAATGCCTGGAGCCCTGTGCATGACAAAAAGAGTAAGTAAACTGAATGAAGGCTATTAAAAGGGAAATAAACACTTGTCTCAATATGAGGAAGAACTCTGCACGTAACTTGACCTGCTAAGTTTTCATAAAGAAGAGACTGGCTTTTTAATGGCCTTGTCTAACGTGATGTCTGAAATAGAAAATTAAAAGGAGGGAAAAATACCTTCATGATTACAGTTTTCCCTTGGGAACTATTTCAATTGTGGCTTTCTCATAAGAGAGGTTGTGGCTTCGTTTCTATTTCTGCGGCATGAAAATTCAGATTTGTGTGGCCTGTTTCTAAAGTTAAGAACATTCTAGATGCCAGTCTTGGAAGATAAAAAACAACTTCCAGGTGCCTGCAATTTGAGGAAGTCCGTGGCTGAATCGGATTGCCATCTTGATGTGACCTTTGCCATAAATAGCTGCAGTAGTACATGCACAAATGGTCTACTCGGTGTAGTAAGGAGAAGACAAAGCAATCTATTTTAATGCACAAGATTTGTTTGTTTGTTTAGATTTGCATTTCTGTAGTGGAAAGGCAAGCTTTTGAAACTGTTTTACTTTGTTTGCTCTTCAGGTCAGTGGCATCTTACTCTGCTGAAGGACTGCAAGACAGACTTCAGCTGTTCACACTGTTCCAGATCAGTGGGGCTCACTGTCACTGAGTGACTTGCTTCATTCCAGCATTTGGCTTGGTCATCCACTGAAAAATGACTTTTGGTACCTTAATTTGTGCTACTGAAAAACTACTTTTTGGTACCATAATTTACATTATCTGGATGATAACACAATTTAAGCTTCAAATTACATTGTTCCATAGATAGATGAACCATAGATGCAATACCTGTACCTGCTTAAACCTTAAAGTATGTACAGATTGTTTGGATCTGAGTGGTATGATCTCAAGGAAAGAATGTTTCTTCAGTGGACAGAACATAGGGGAAAAAAAGATGACTCTACACAGTATTCTGTAGGGCTGGAATGACATATAAGCTATTTGGGTATCCAGAGCCTTTTAATGGCTGTTTCCATTAGAAATATAGTTCAGATTGGTGTGTTTTTGAAGCACATATCTTGATTGTCCCATTTTATAGTTCTTTGCTTTCCATTGTGGAGGATCTCAGGTGCACAGCTAGGATACCGTTCAGCTGATACTGAATTGGAAGATATGCTGTAGTCACAAATAAATATTGAGTGCACAGAACCAGACAAAAGCCAAAGTTAAAACTTCCTGCAGAATATGTAGTTTGGTTATTGAGGCCTCAGCACCAAGGTTTTGCTGTACCGACCCTCTTCTGTTGTGCTGTGCGACAACCTAATGGAGACGCAGCCAAAGAGGGCCAGTGGGTAAAACCTGAAAATCAGCAGAATGCTCTAATGAAGTAACAAGACCTTGTAGTGACAGAGAGTTAATTTACTGTGTGAACTGAGTGATGACTCTTGAGAAGTGGATCATGCTTCAGAGCAAGGGCAGTTAACCTTTCTCAGTATCAAAATAGGTTTGGACTGCAGGGACTTGGAGAGCTGAAGGAAGGGAGGAGATGGCTGCTCTAGTTACAGGAATGAGATGAGGGGCTTGGTGCTACATGTGGCACAGCAGCTGTTGCAGTTGTGTTCTGCTGTGGTAAGGCACTTAGATTACCTGTCAGCACCACCCTAATGGAGGTTTTGCCTGGAACTTGTGCTTCAACTTTTGAAGAGCTCTGCATGTCTAAAAAGCACAAGTTGGTCACTAATGCTCAAGAGGGACAGACATCCAAGGTTCCTCTCTACCTCATGTGACTGGATAGAAGGTGTTTTCTTCCTCCCCATGTTCACTGCTAGAGAAAACATGGCTGAGGTGTGAATGGGAAGATAGCTATAAACTTCTCACTCCTGTGTTTGTTGGAAATGGTCAGTTGTTTCTCTGTAGAGCTGCTCAAAGCCAAGAAACAAATAATGCTGTAGGAAGGCGACAACCAGGAGCAGACATGTGAACTGACTCTTGGTGCAGATATGCTGGAGAAACCCTTCTCCTCCAAAAGCTGCTTCAAAGTTATTTATTCAGAAAGGAGTTCAGTAACTAAGTTGTCCTCAATAATTGAGCACTGGTCATACCTTCTGAAAAATTTGAAATGTGATTGTAGAATTAATCATTAGCTGAAGTATTTTTCCACAGGATGAAGAAGTATAACTGTTCAGTGGACCAGGTTATCCTTTCTCTGTGCCTCTTCTCATGAGTGTAAATTGTTAGCTTCTAATAATTAGATAAATATCGGAGTTGAATGCAGCTAATTGGCCTAGAATCAGTGTAAGAGTTAGTGCTCATGTAGCCTTGCTGTGATAGCTAGATGTGACTTCCTTGCCCTACTTGCCAGAATTTTCATCTCTGTAATAGGGTTAAGAATATTTTCTGATGCCTCAACTGCTTGACTGCAGCATCGTCATAGCTGGCTTACGTGTTTTAAAGGTTGCACTTAGATGGAGGTGCCAGCGCTCCCATTTGTCTTCTCTGTAGGTGGCTTCTGGAACCGGGAGCATGTCAGGATAACTCCATAAGAGACATAATGTTGGAAGCTGTAGGCAACATTGGTCAATTTTGATTAAAAACCTTGGTGTGGAGCCCTTGCACTTAATGAAGATGTGATGAAAGGCTTAGTGTAGTTCACTGTTGGCAGTAAGGGTTTGTTGAGACCGTGGCTCTTTAAGGGATGCTGCCAACTTGAGAGAAACTTCCAAGACCTCAGTTCTTTTGGCTGCTGAGTGTGTTTGCATTGCCCAGGAGGGGGTGACAGGAGACTAAGGTGAAAATTTGGACTTCTGAAGACCTACTGTGGATGAGTTCATTTGCTTTTGTAGGCTTGTCTGGAGAGATGGTAAGCTCTGGCAGATGAGAGAGACACCTCCTTTTTTTAATCTATCATGAGTCATAAATTGACACTATTACATGAAATTAGAAAAAAAAAAAAAGTTAATTTAATCTCAGAGGCTTAAAGTGATGATTCTAAACAAGTCCTTCAGTCCCTCAAAGCTCCAGATATAAGTTTCATATTTGGTTCTGATATAAAAAGACTTAGTGTTGAATGTGAAAAATTGTCCAAGTCTTTGGCACTGTCAGTAAGATTGCCAGCCCAGTCAGAATTATATATGTTTTTGGCAATGTGTTTGCATCTTTCAAATTTGTGTGGTGTGTGTGTCTTGCTACCTTGTGTTTAGTGCCTTAATATTGACATATTTTTGCTGGAGGATGATACAGTCCTTGGTATTCCATCAGTTTTGTTGGTGTCTGCACAATGATGCATCAACAACCAGCAACCATCTGTTTGCTACTGGACATTAATCTGTCAACTCTAAACAGATCTGGTTGTACAGCTTCATCTCTTGAGAGGGAGGCTAAAGTAGTGTTGTGACTTAGTAGGTATTTGTTAAGTACTTGTATTAACAGACTTAGTTTGAATTTTGTGTAAGTGAGCATCACTAAATGGATTCGTGAAAAGAATGTTTATTATGTTTAAGATGATGGTATTAGAAATGATTTTGTGCCATAAAAATGGCTTTTTTTTTTTTAATCCCAGAATCAGAGGTGTGAAGGAACATGTATGGAAGGGAAGGAGGAAATCTACTTTTAGGAAAGAATTCAATTTAACTTTGCTTTCCTTGGTTGCATTTACAGCTTGAGCTTTTGGTTTCATAAACCTGCTTGTAGAACTCAACCTGCAATTTGCATGTGTTGTATAGCAGCACAGTTACAATTTGAGGTGACAGGAACTTCAGGAACATCTTTGCCTCTTCCATCCTCAGGGAATGGAAAAAGTTGTGACTGGGAGGCAGTCTGTGACCTCTCATGGAAAGTGGCTTGTATGGATAAACATGCCTGGGTCGTCTTCAGAAGAGAGCAGACTCTCAGCCTGTCTGTAACCACACCTCCTTGTTCAGAGAAACAGTATTTCTAAAGGGTGCTTAGATCACAAAGAAATCCGTGGCCTGAAAAGGGTACCTCATCTGGCAGTACATTCTGGCTTCCTTGTGTGGCTCCCAGTGTCCTAAACTTGGGTGCATTTTTCTCTCCTCTGATGGATACTCATAAGAAGGTGTAGCCATTTGGTGACTGTTAATAGACTATTTGTAAAATCAAAATCATCAGGCATGATTGAAAACACTGCCTAATTTGGAGTTGTGTTGAGCAAGAAAAGAGGAGAGGGAGTATTTGTGGGGTAATTTTCTCTCTAATACAGCCTCTTTCCCCCACTAGCACTTCCATCTTGCAGTCAGTGCTAGGAGGGCAGAAGTCCCTTGGTGACAGAGCTACTGAATTCTGCAGACCTGAAGGTCAGTGCCAAGCAAGAGATCTCAGAAGAGGTTTTAGTGGAATAAATAGAGCTCTGATGGGAATGTTTGCTCATTTAGGCTGAATTCTGCCCCTCCCCTGCTGTAAATTCTGTTAAAGATTGCCAAGAGTTCAATGTTGTCCCTTTCAAAAGTATCCTTTATCCCCAGTTGCTTATTTGACTAATAAGTTCATATGGATAAAAGATTACACATTATTTTCATATTAATTGTGATCACTCAGAGAAGCAGTTGCTCCTGCAACCTGAATACTGTGGTACAAACATCTTTCCCAGATTATAGTTAAATGACTAAAGCAATCTTTTGGTCACCTTTCACTTTAGATGATAAATTGTGGACACAAGTTATTACAGAATATTACTTTTTTCATGCTAGGGTGTTTGGCTGGTATCCCAACACACGCTGTTAACTATGAAACTTGCTTTTAGCAGCTGAAATTCATGTCTGTAATGTTTTTCAGGAGCGTGAAGTTCTGTTGTCCCAAGAGGTCAAACTAAATATGCATCTGTCACATTATCTTACCTCTGCTGGTGACCAAGTCAGATGCCTAGGAAATGCCCCACAAAGATAGGATAAACCTCTGTGGAGTCTGCATTGTGTTGCCCCAGAGTGCAACTGGTCCTTCCAAAGCCAAATGGTATTTCTGTATTTTCACTGATCAGCAGAGTTTTGCTTTTCTGCTAACTTGTTCAGTGTCCCCTTGGGCTTATGTACACTTTTATATCTTGGAAATCTAGTGGCGGACAATTTTATAGCTTTAACTACACATAATGTGAAGGACCAGCTCCTTGTGTTGTTTCAAAACAGCTACCTTCTACTTTTATTTGTCCGCTTCATCTATTGTGTTGGAAGAGTTTGGAAACAATTCATTTGTCCTGGCCCAAGCCACTTCTGATTTTATAAACCTTTCTCATGTTCCTCAGCTTTTCTGGGCTGAAGAGTCCTGCTCTGCTTAGCCAATTTGTGCAAAAGGTTTAATTTTTAATTATCCTTGTTGCTTTTTGATGAACTTCCTCTAGTTTGTCTATCTTATTTGAGAAGGTGGAACTAGATTGTGTTGAAAATGTGATCACATAGCAACTTTACACAGTTGTATGTTTTCAATGTCATTCTCTCCTCCTTTGCCACTAATTCTGAGCATTTTATCTGCTTTTTTAAAACTTTTCTCCCCGTGTGCAAGCTTTTGTTTTAATCTACATTGAGCATATCCTTGAAGATATGGTGACCAAAATACTTAGTTATCTTGTAAATTGAGCTGAGGCCAGTACCTTATCAGATCTAATATAGTTTAGGCATTAGACGCTGAATTAAACAACATCCCCATGTAAGAAAAGTTTAGTATTTATAAGCCAGTTTCATGAAAGGAAGTGAAAGTGTTTGTGACCTTGGATTGCCTGATACTGGGCAGCAAGCCTTAGTTCTAAGACAATCTTGAAATTAGTTTTTTAAATCTTTAAAAGTAAGGTGATTTATTTCTAGTACCTTCAGCTCCTGTCCCTCATAGTTGTTAATTCCAGTTGCAAGTAAGCGAGGATGGGAAAGCTTTGGGAGGCGAGTGTGAGTTTTTATGTGCAGAGGGATAGTGTGGCTTCTCATGCTGTTTGCATAATAACTGCAAGATAAAATGCCTTGTTTAATGTGTCATTTAAGAGTATGCAAGCTCTTGCATGTGTTACGGAGTTTATGAACAAGACCATGCTGTTAGTGAAGATAGAGACGAAGGTCTGTAAAGCATTATTTAATCCTAAAATCTCACATACAAAGACATCTGCTGTTGTCTAACTTAGTTTGGATCAACGCTCTTGTAATTTCCTCTTTGTGTTTGTATGTAGGGCGAGGTTAAACTCTCGTGTCTGGTGGCATATGCATGCAGCAGTGCCTTTAATTATGACATTCAAATGGTTCTTGGAAGTGGGCTTGATATTTAAGCTCTGCTACTAGTACTTAATTCTGAAATTGTTGTGAATGGCCTCGGTTTCCAGAAAGACGTACTGTGAAATCTTAATGTGTATACTCATGGTACTGCAGGAGGTAATTTGATTGCTGAGACTGAATGGAGCTTTTTGTGAGTACTGGCACTTGTATATGTAAATATATGTAAATATGCAATCATCTTCGAGGCATTATTGCACATGGAAGAAAGCAGAAGGAGTATATTGGTCCAATGAAAGATGCATTTTCAACTTGCAAGATTTTTAAATTTTATTTAATTTTTTTCCCCCGTTGAGATTAACTCCTTGGAATTTGAATCCCGGATCTGCATTAGAGACGTCGTCTCTTTTGGTGGAGCACATGAAACCAGTGTCCATGAATGGCTAGGAGTGTGCTTCATGCATATGGGATGGTGCAGAGGAAAGTAACACCAGCCACGAGAGGCTTGGAGAGGAAATGTTGTAAGACTATGCTGGCCATTCTCTGGTAGCTAGAGCCAAGTGTAGGAGAGCTTATGAATTGATTTGTTGGAAGAATGGAGAGATGATGTTGCACACAGATTCCACTTGCTTATAATGCTTGGATGTGAAACCAGATTTCTTTCCAAGGGTTAATAGGATAAGACAACCCTACAATAAGTTAGGACTTACACTGTGTGTATTATTCACCTTAGCCAGATAATACTTTTCCTGCAGCAGTTGAATTAAGGGGTTGTTATCTGCGGAACTTGATATTTATAACAATAAATAATGATAAATATAGATGATCATTAAGTTATAACTTTATAGCTATTGTAGTAGTTTATAACAATGTCATTTGTAATGATAGCAATAAATATAATTTATTATTACATTTTAGTCTAAGTGCCCTTAAAATACAAGAAAGCAAAGGCACCTATAGTCTTGTAGACTGCTCAAATTACTGTATCCTCTATTAGTGTAACCTATATTCAGCTTAGTCCTGCAAAATTAATTGTACAGCCTAATGAACTAAAATACTAGTGAAATGAGTTTTAATAATCTGTAGACTATTCTCGTATGTAGGGGAGAAGCCAAGAAATCTCTTACAAGTTCTCATCTGAATCCCATTTGTTTTTATCCATGCCACCTGTATTTTGTGACAACATGACAGTGCTTGATTAGCTGAAGCTACTTAAAATTCCAAGTAAAGTTTGCTGTCTTCTTTTTTATTTTATAGTCAAGTATGTCTCTAGCTTTGGAAAATGCTGTGTCTCTAACTGTGCAATACAAGGCAAATGAGAGAAATACACTTGTAAACTAGGAATTTGAATTCAAAATTTCTGGGGGCAGTGAGGGGGGGGGAGCAGCCCTTTTCACAGGACATTAAGTGGACAAGATATATGGAATTCCAGAATTATAATGTTGTAGGATAATTTGGAATGCAAGCACAAAATTACAGCGTTTGGTCATACTTACTTTTATCCTGGATGTAGGGCAAAAGGACTTAAGCTTTATGAGGAAGATGCAAGTAACTAGCTGTTTCTACTTTTAAGTACTTGTTTATAAAGAAAAAAAATAAATCCATTACTATCCTTAATCATACTGTGGTCCTAATAAGATAAGCTTAATACCGAAACTACTGTTCTGGTTGCAAAAGAATATTTTTGGATTAAGTTTAGAGTGTGAATGCACATATTTACACATAGGAAATGCCACCTCTTTGGTCTGTGGAAGCTGGGAAAGCTACTAGTCAGGTAAATGAGACTTGTTAAAGCGTAGTCTACATTAGCTCCTTTTAGGCTTGAGTCTTAATTTTCTTCAGGATGCCTTTCTTAGGAAATACTTGGTGCTGATTTGGACTTGGATGTTCCTCCTAGTAACAGCATCCTAGAAACAATTGTTTATGACCTTGCTGAAATGTGTATGTACCCAAACAGAAGACTTCTGCTTTAGTTAGAAGCGTTTATATCCTGAATTTAAAGTACAGTAGGTGTCATTAGTTAGCACATTTAAAAAGGGGTCTCATTTATTTATTTTAAATATTTGTTTCAAGCTAATAATATCCGTAATAATATCTGTAGCTGGGTCAGAATTAGCAAGGGTAAAATCAGTATTGTTTTATTTCACACCCTTGTTGCTGAAATTTTGTAAGAAGGTGTTTAACTCATTAGATACGCCAAATAGATCAAAATAGTGCAGGGAGGGAAATGTCTAGTTAGAATAAATGTTACCAAGCATTCTGATGAAATGCTTTTGAAGTGGGAGAGTTGTTCCCAGATTTTCCAGAGTGAAAGTGCTTTTTAAGCAGTACAGCAATTGCTCACATGAGTTGTGGTTGTACAGAAGTTAACTTGTTTCGATGGTTTTTTGGGGGAGGGAGGTCCCCCCTCTAATTTGCAATATTGCTGAGGGAGAGCATTTGTGATTTTATTTATTTATTATTACAACAGAACTGAGAGATGTTCCTTCTCAAATGAAGTGTGTTACAATCAACTCAAGAGCCTAAGGATGAATAAAACCTTGTTGTGTGTGTAGTTCAACATAAACTGTTAATATGAATGTTATTTCAGCAAAAGAACTACTGATCAAGTCTTTATCTTCACAATATACTGACATTCTCTCAGGCTTTAGCTGTTAGTTGAACTTCTTAGTAGCCCCTAACTATACTTCATAGAAATGTAAGCAGCATTTTAAATGTTAAATATTAAATTTAAAAAACCAAATGAAGTTAGTCATTTGTTGATATGGTCGGGTACTTTTCCAGAGGCAATAATTATATATTGGCTATTTCTAATTGTTGAAATCA
>JAAGNO010006028.1:0-22868 GCA_033439905.1 Ceryle rudis | reverse complement strand
TTAGTTCCAACCTTGGAAGGAAAACCCCCCCCCCCCCCCCCCAAAAAAAAAAAAAAAAAAAAAGGAAAAAAAAAAACCCACAAAAAAAAAGCCAAACCCAAAGAACCCGGGTTCATTCCCATATGGAAACAATTCAAAAGAAGGTTCTGCAGGTAAGTTCTGTTATCATCTCGCCTCGGCGCTTCATTTTCAGTGAGATGCAACTGCAGATCTGTTGTTCCCTCTGGCTCAGCATCCGCACCCAGCACACGCTCGGTCCAAGTCATGCTGGCTGTAGCTTTGCTCTCAGTTCTCCACTTCACGTGCATCTTCACCATCGGATTTCTTATGCTTCCTCATATGTTTGTATTTTTCCACGTATGCCTTCACCAGATTGGCCACCTTCATAGGGTTGATCTCTCCACTTTTGCTGTGGCAGATCTACGAGGGATGAGAAAAGGCATTTGGTCAATTAACAACATCACAGCAGTTGAGGAAGGCAAGAGAGAAATGATGGAGAAGCCCCGAGCTCCCCAGAACCACCGATTCCTGCACAGGCCCTCGATTCTCCCAGCAGGATACACAGAGCAGAAAACTCAACAAGGATAAGAACAGTATTTCAAGCATTCCAGAAGTGTTCTAGGGCTTATCTACTGAGCACCGGCTGAATGCAGAAGCATCTCTGAAAGCAGAATTATTCCTTTTTACCATAGGCTTTTCCATGCAGCCAGTTTTACACAGTACATGGAACCAGGGAAGTGTTGATTTCCCATTTTTCTGATGATTTTGAGGAAGTGATTCTCAGATCAAAAGAATCTGGCAGTTTTGAGGGCCCATCCTGAGAGAGGGGAAAAAGAGAATGGACCATACAAAGAATTTTATCAGAGTTCAGAGAAGAGCTCACAGCGACTTCAGCAGCAAGTGCCATTGCTCAGTTCTCCTACTGACCACACTAGAGGTTCAAACGGGTCACACAGAAGATGCGAGATGGCAGACGTTAGCTCAGGAATTTTGATTTATGATGGAATTGCTCAGTGATAACGAGTGCAAAGCAGGGAGAGGATAAAGTTCTCGGGCCTCTCTTCTCTCTCATATTTAACTTCCTTGACCACAAGAACATTACTTGCTCTTACAAGACAACAGGTCTTTTTTTAGCCACCATCGAGTCAGCACTAAGATTTGAGACAAAAGTCAACATCAGCCAAATTGCAAAGCCCTCTTCCAAAGTTCAGGGACCCCACAGATGCTCAGGGAGTTCACACACCAAGTATTTTCTCACTTTATCAGAAACAGCCTGACAATGCTGGCCAAAGTTCTTAATGAGAGAGATCTGCCCGTTCTCAGCCAAGGCACGTACCACAGGAACATTTCAGCTCAGGCAGTTGGAGCTCAGCAATGTTCTGGACCCCTGAGAAGGAGCAGTCTGACAGCTCTCAGCAACAGCACCGCTCGGTCCTACTTAAAGCAACTCTTTGCTTCACTGCAAGACTGCAGAGCTTGAGTCAGTCCAAAGATCTGCAGGGAACAGCTGAAGCTGGCAAGTGTGGGCCAAAGCACCGCCGCTTACTGAATGCTCCACACAGCTCCTCGTCCCTGCTCCAGTTCACTGCCACCTTCCTTACCTTCTGCACTGCTTTTCGAAGAATGCTCTTGTACTCCTCCTTGGTGATCTCCCTCTTCTGGTAAAAAGGTTTAATAGCAAGTTTCACTTCTTCCACAGCCCTTTCTTGCATGTGAAGCTTCTTCATGTACTGCACAGCAAAGAGAAGTTCATTACCTTCTGCTATCTTGGGAATGGTTTCAGAATCTGTTTCTCTTAGAAAAGCTCTAACAGTGAAAATACTCATTTCACGGTTTCAACGACCCAAGTAGAGTGAGCCTCAAAGGGGTTTCCTTTACTGGGAACTGCAGGCTTGAAACAAATACCAGTCTGTCCTAAGAGGAACCCTTGTTTTATGTAACATTTGCTCTGCATCTCAGAGAAAAGCAAGTGACTACAACGTCCACTTATTAATTCTGGTCTCCTCCTTCCCTTCCAAGAGCTCTGAAGTAAACACCCATCCATCCATCGGCAGCAGCAAGTCACAGCTGCGAATCTAAAGCTTCAGGCAGCTCTAAAGGCGTTCTGAGACGTGCAGAGTTGCCCATAAATTCAGGATTACAGCTGACATCGGAACATAGTCTATCAAAACAAGTTCATAAAAACTGCTGCTCATAAATGGAGGTTTGGTGGGAAAAGTATCTTACTGTTTTGCAGAGAGTAAAATAACTGGCTGAGAAGTTTTTGTTCTTGTGTTACCATCCACTGTGCTAGAGCAGATGGCCTGTACAGCAAACCCAAAACTCAGCAGCAAGGGACTTGACTCTCTCTGCATTTTCGGTGCTGATAAGCAGCAAGACACAGTCCTGCTTCTCTATAGGACTGTTGTAAGAGCTGACATTCATTTCAAAGGTGGATGGGAAAAAGAGAAAACCAGAGAAATCTGGTTTCTGGGAAGTCCCTACCAAACATTAATGCAAGAAAGCTTCAGAATTTTAAGAATGTATTTTAGATGCTTTACTCCTTGTCTGCCTTACTATGATGAAGCAGCAGAAAGGGGAACCATCAAACAGAGTAAACCCCACAAGAATTCAAAGAAAGGATGGCCTGCTGCTCCCAGGTCAGCATCGCCAAAGCAAACAGTGACCACAGGGGCGGGGGAAATACAGGACGGAGAAAGCTGAAAACCCCCCAACATTACTAGTTCAAGTAAACAGCTCATTAATGTCATGCACTTGAGACTTGATGGCATTCACTCACTTCCTCATTTTTTGTTTTATCCACGGGAGGTTTGGGTGCTTTGATCTTTTCTTCAGTATTGCCAACCGAAGCCGCCTGGATTCCTGGCTCAGAGGCAGTGGCCAGGCTGCCTGGCTCCGGCATCAGGCTCTGTCCGGCCACGCAGCCCAGCGCGGGGAGACTGCCCTGCATGATGAACTGCACGGTGGGCTGGCTGACAGGGGCGTAGGGGGGCAGGCTGGAGGGCAGAGGGGGCGTCAATGGTATATTTTGACAGTACACCTGGGAAACAGATAAAATTTTGTAAATGCTTGTACTTAGAAGACAGCATCAGATCAGGATTTTCAGAGCACCTTTTATCCGCTCAAACAGGCAAGTAACTACCAGTTTAAATTAGGGAGGTTAACATCCCACCCTCAACTAGGCATCTGTGCACCAGGCGCCAGCGCCAGCCCAGCTCACCTTTAAGTGCTGGACAGCACAGACCAGTGCCACCAGGCCTATTTTTACAGCCTGACCACAATCCAGGAGAAGCTCACAGCTTCTCCAACAGCACCAGCTTTCCACAAGTTACTGCTGGAAACAGAAGCTGAATGTACAGAGCAGAATTAAAAGGAAAGAATTAAAAGGAAAGGTGCTGCTTCAGCTGTAAGGCCCACTGCAGACACTCGATGTTAGAGGGTTGCTGAGGTGTATGAGCTGCATGAAATGTACCACGCGCAGAGGAAGGCGAACTCGGCCATGAGAGGAGGGTGTTGCACAACGAGGGCACAGATGAGGTGAGATGCCTTCCATGAGACTTGGGTGCTGCAATAGGAACCAACCTGAGAGGAATCTAGATCAGGAAACATAGGCTCAGGAATCATATAATTGGTTGGAGGAGGCTCATTTAACTGCACCTGATTTAACGTTTGGTTCAAGTCCTCTGCTTTCCAGGCCCCTTCTTTTGCTCGCTGAAGTTTGTAAAATGGCATCCCTAGGTTCCCCAAGAGAAGGAGAAGAAAACAAACAAACCAAACATTTAAGAACAAAATAAACCTGAGAGGTCAAAGATCCAAAACCAATTTTGTTTTAAAAAATTAAAATAAGGATGACCAGCCACAAAGCTAGCTGTAAGATGATTCTGTTTAGCAGTCATCAGCACGTTAAAGCTTCTGACAATAGAGGACTCACCATCCCCTTGAGCAACTGCTTTTTCTTAGGTTTCCACGAGAGCAACCAACAAGAACCACCCAAGCAACTCTGTCAACACACATAGCACAGGGTCCGAAGCCAAACTGTTTCTAGCAGCTTTGGCTTAGCAGAGCTCACAGGAGCGAGCTGCAGAGATTTGTCACGCTCCTTGGTTCTGGTTTGCCTCCAGAGTTTATTTCTCAAGCACCCTAGTTAACTGCAGAGGGGGTGGAATGCAGGCTGCCAGCTCAGAGACCGGGTGGCACTACGCGCTTCACGGCCGAACGAGCTGCCGCTGGCTCGCTGAGCTGTGCTGACAGCGTGTCCGCTCCCGTTCGTTACCGCAGCTCACCTCAGGATTTGAACAAGGGCAAAATGCCAGCTGGGGTTGGAAACCTCAGCTCAGGTGACAAGGCTGTTACACTACAACAGCCAGGTTCAGCCAGGCACCGAAGCCCTAAGCCTGACACAGCCTGCTTCAACTGCTGTTTGCTTTCCCAGTGAGAGACTTACTTGGAGCTTTTCCAGCAGACAACGTGCTACTCGCTTCCTCTTGAAGATTCCAGGTAACTCTTTTCACTGGTGCTTTCGATTTCGATGTGGGACCCTGAGGTACCACCTCCAGGTCAGGCTTACTGAGACTATCGGGTTTCTCCTGCGACACAAGGCACTCATCTCTAACCTCCTTCACACAATCGGTTATTTTGCTTTTGGATGAGCTCTGAACCAGCACAGCCTCCGTCGGAGCGTGAATGATGACTTCCTTCTTTGGGGGTGGTTCCATCAGGGATGGACATAATGCAGTATTTTCTATTTTAACCGTGATCTCCAGGTTTGTATTGCTACAGCTACCAAGGCCTGCTGGATCACTACGGCTCATTAAATCCATTTCAGCAAAAGAATCCATGTTGCCAACTGGAACACAGACATTTCTGATCTCTGACACAGGGAACACAGTCTCACTGGTCACTTCCTGACAGATGGGCTCTACCTTGAGAGTTTCTTGGGCCTCTCTCAGTTGAACTGGGGTCCCAGCCTCTATTTCCTCATGTTTGACATTTGGTTGGATGGTTATGGAAAGCTCTTCTAGTACCAGCTCCTCCTTTGGCTCTTGTTTGAAGGAATGGGGTTGCTCCAGACACCTGGACACATTTTCAACTGGAGGCTTCTGATCCTTTTCTGGTGGAGGAGGAACCGAAGTCTCTCTTGATCTGCGTTTTCTTTCTTTGGAATGTGATCTCGATCGTGGTCTTTTTTCCTTTGATTTGCTGCTTTTGTGCTCCCGAGATCGAGACGCAGACCGAGACCGAGACCTCCACTTTCTCCTCTCCCGAGACCTGGACCTCGATCTCTTTCTGTCCCTTGATCTCAAGCTACTATCTTTATCATGCCTCTCATAGCTTTTATCTCTCCTGTGTTTCCGCCTCTTAGTCCTCTCAATGCTATTCGACCGGGAACGTTCCCTCCGTCTTGACCTTGATCGAGACCGTCTTTTCTTTTTTCTGTTTTCATAGAAATCAGAAGTACTTCCAGGACTACCTGAACGTGACCTAGATTTCCTTCTCTCCTTAGACCAAGAAGTTTTTGCCTTTTTATCCTTAGTTTTATCCTTCATTTTCTTTTTTTTGGATCGTTCATGACTGCTGGATCCGTCAGTAGATGACCTCCTGCTCTTGGGTTTCAATGTGTGTGTTTTGTTTTGCTCTTCTCCACCTGACCAAGAGGTAGATCTGGAGCTTCGGTCCCTTGAGCGTGCTCGGTCTCTAGACCCTGATCGGGATCTCTTACGCTCTTTGACAAATGCCTTTTTCCTTTTCATCTTCTTCTTGCTTCGGGAGCTGGAGTTTGAACGGGACCTGGAACGCGATCGCCTTGCTGTTTGTTCTACTTTCTGCTGCCCATCGCTCTTTGAGGGACTACCTGGTTCTAGTTTCACATTAATATTAGGTCTAATCAATTCTTCGGCATTAAAGAACACATTAGGGCCCTCTCTGCTTTCCTCCTTTAAACACTCGGCATTAGAAATTTGCTTAACAGCAGATGAAGTGCAGGGACTGCTTAGAAAGTCTCCGTCATCCCTATTGTCTCGCTCCTCTGTGTCAGAGATCTGTTCTACAATCCTGCTTTTCACTGTCACGTCATCACGAGGCTCGGTGTTACCAGAGGGTACATCAGAGTCAGCCTCAGATCCAAATATATTTTCCACCATGTAAGGGGTGAATCGACGGATAGTTTGAAACGTCTGAACTTTGGGATTTTCAATGGAAATAGTCCTGGTAATATTAGTGAGCGGGACCCCTGGGCCCAGCCTTTCAGGACTGCTGCTCGCTGAACTCGAGTCCGATCCCGTGGGCTCAAAGGGATCATATATTTCACTTTTGACCTGCTTTTTCTTAACTGGGAAAAGAGGCGAAGGAGTCTCTTTCTGTTGTACTTTGTCGTCCACAGGGCGGAAGGTGTTGCAAAACCCTGGGTTAGACAGTCTGCTGGGTTGCCCTGCGTTTCCAGGGATATTGATTTTAAAACTCTCAAAAGAGCTTGGGCCTTTGCTCCTGGACGAGCCCAGCAGCGACGAACTGCCGTACACGCTTGCAGTGGTAGAAAAAGACACGCCGCTCGCATGCGTTTGTTGCCGAGATTCGCTGGCATTCGACTTCTGACTCTCCACTTTGCTGCCCTTCCCCGGCTGATTAGCGCTCTCCTTGCCTGTCAGCTGGGTTATACAGGAGCTGGGGATGTCACAGCTTTGGCTTCCTGCAGGTTCTGGCTCCACCTGCTTGCTGCTGGTTTCCTTTTTAATCTTTGGTATCCTGGGAAGCTCAAAGATGTCAATTCTCTTGGGAGGTGGCTTTAGTGGTTGCCTCACAGTTACAGCTCTTGAGCCAGAATTCAAGTTACAGCTCAGGGGCTTTAAAGATGAGTCAGTAGGTGCGAAGTTTTTAGAGTTTCCATTAAATTTGGGCATTTCATCCCCCTTGGAGCCATGCCTGCTCAGAGTAGCTACGTTCTGAGTCTGAACAGACCTGGGTGTCATTGAATATCCCGATTTCACAATTGCCTTTTCTGATGTAGTCTGTGCAGGGCTTACTGCAGGCTCAGTCCTGCTCGGTGAGGGTGAAGGCGATGGAAACAAGGTTGAGGAGGAGGGTCTGGTGCGAGTACTCAGCCCCGAGGAAAGGGAAGGTCCAGCAGTGGAGCTGCTTGCTGTGGTCCCTGAGTGCACTGTACTTGGCTGGCTGTTACGTCCTGAACCATCATCCGCTCTTGAGTCATTCACTGACTTTCTCTGAAGTGGAGCTGTGGCACACAAGCAAACAATTAAGCTTTTCAGTACGTGTCTGGACATTTTTCCCCAGCATTAAAAGTACTGAGATGATAATTAAGTTCCACTTTGATTCACAGGCACATCACACAGAAATAAAGCAGTCTGATAGTTCAGATGCTCAAGGTTTAGTGCCAGACAACTGCACCTTTGAGGTAAACACTAGTGTCTAGGAAAGAAATTCTGTTTTGCAGATATCACCATTCATGTTTATTACCCTGTAGTTGCTGATTGATAAAAATGACTATAAACAGACGATGTTAGAAGTACTTATTTTAAGAATAAAGCTCTACGTTTCAGTCTGAAGGGATTCTTTCCAAACAACACCGTGCCAAGGGAAGACGCAGCTGAAGACGCCAGCACATATCCTAGAGCTCTGCTTCTGCAAAGAAACCCCTTGCCAAGGTTCTCATCACTGCTCTTCAAAACGAAGTAGAGTTCACAGGCGGGGCAGCAACACATGACAAGTGCCCGGAAAACTGGGTACTAAGATACACTTGCTCTATCCAGTCCTTTAAAAAGAAATAATAAATAAAAAGCATGAAGCTATAGGGCAGCATTGTTTAAAGAAAACTACCTGTTAAAATGAAAATCCTCCAGTATCTCAGCTCTGCACTTAAAACAGAGACAAGTAACACTACTGCAGAGCATACGAAAGAATCTTATCAGATGGATTTCTGCTGAATCTCTCCTACATATTCCGATGTATCCCTGTATCTGAAGCTGGGCAGCCGGCAGGACCAGGGCAGGCATGGATGAAACAAAGAGGCCAATTGCACTACAAAGTGCCAAACCCTTACCTGCCTTCTTCGCTGTCAGCGAACCGTCCCTGTTGATGACCACATCCGAACTACTCATCATGAGGAAGCTCTGTCCAGACAGGATACTTCCCAACAGATCAGGCACAGGGGCAGCTTCTGCTTCGTGATCGGGACTCAAGGCAGGGACGCTGCTTCTGCATGTTTCAGAGGGGTTATATTTCCTTTACTCTTACAGCACTTGTTCTATACACACACATTACATTAAAAAGAAACCAAAATCAAGGGCATAAACAGAGGTCAGCCAGGGGAAGTTCACTTGTAGTTTTGGCTTTACTAGAGTCATTCAGCCTCCACCTCCCTCTGACAAATGGAAGGGGAAGCTTTTACTGACTTCCCCCTGGGACATCACAGGATAGGAAAGCAGGTGAACATACCAGAGACCCCTGGCAAATAAATCCTTACTTAAGAGCAGTGCTCTGTGTCAAGATTAACTTCTCAGTGCACTTAAGATGCATTTTTGAAGCATAAAACCATTGTTCAGCACTCCAGAGATATTTCCAGCTGCCCCTCCCCTCCCCCCCCCATTAAATCACAATCACAAATGTATTCCATAGGCCTACTCTGCTATCTGAAAAAAGCAATGCAGCCTAAACCAGTGCTCAGCACCGGTCAGGATACACTTAAGAGCATGGCATGGGAGGAATGCCACTGAAACAGCAGCAATGCCCTCACACAGTGGACAACAAACACTCCTCTTTAAGCATTCCTCAATCTTATGAAAATGGTTTAACTAGAAGTTCTCTGCTCTTGAAATATTAACTGAAAAGGTTTGAGTGTTTTCGGTGTTGGGGGATGGATTTTGTTGTTGTTGGTAAAAAAAATAAACACCAAAAAACACTTCAAAAAGGACCATCAGACCCAGCTCTCGGAGGGAGCTACTTTTCCTTTCTGTGTGACAACAAAACAGGCTTTCCAAATACAACACACACCAAAAATAGATCACAGAAATATACTATCTTAATCCTGAGACAGCAACCTTCACTGTAAGTCAGATGCATCAGAGGACAGCCAAGTAAACCTCTCTCAGCCTTATTCATTTAAGCTTCATTTCTCCCAGTTTTCAGCTCCCTCAGCTTTGCAGTTTTCTGTGACTCGGTACCTGCCTCAGTCATTTTCCCCATCCCTTTTCTTCTCATCACACTCCTGCTCCCTCTGTCCTACCTCTCCACACTGGTTCTACACCCCAGCCCAGAACACCCACCACAGCTGCCAGTGGGAGGCCCCAGGAATGCTCCCTGGCTGAGGTGGGCACAGGGGTGCACAGTCTGCAGTCTGCACACGCACAGTAGACAGGAAAACAACTGTTATGTTTTCTCTCATTTTCCTGAGCTCCAACAAATGGCAGAGGAATTGGGCAGGGCAGGTACACCCCACAACTCCTCCTCTGGATGTGCAATTAGATCCCCCATACCTCTCAAATAAGCAAAGGTTTTGTTTTGTTGGTTTTTTTAAAGGTTAGGAGACAAGGATTTAAAATATACTAATGGGATTACTAAACAATCCCAAAATAGAAAGCAAGAAGAGCCAGATTAGGGTGGAAATACCAGTTTGGAATTTCAATGCCATAACTACAGCTATTAGGAAAGAATAAGTGTGTGTCCTTCAACATTAAAAAAACTACTTCTTGCATAAACCACTGTGGTTATTTATCTACACGACGCAGACACGTGTGCACAGGCACACACCCTCAAAATAACTGGGGTAAGAAAAGAGTTAAGTAAGAACAATCACCCAGTTTGTTCTTTTGTTAAGGTCATTAGACAATTAAGAAAAATAAGTAACTTGATGGATTTTTACCTGGGAAGTCCCACAGAAATAGGTCTAGCTACAGGACGGTGAGACCTCAGTGCTGACTGGGAGAGAACTCTCCTTTTGGCACTCACTGGTGAAACTGGATTTGCTGGAACGTCTTCGTTACTGTGGGTAAAACACAAACCCATGAATCCTGAAATTGTCTGAATGTTTTTCATGTTGAATAGACGAAGTGGATAACACAGTTAGGACAGGTAGGGTTAGAAAGCATCATCTGTTTTATTATGACACATTAAAGGTTTGTGCAATACACACTTTCTGTGGCTACGTAAACAGAACAGTGTAATTCAGCCACCAGAGATTCAAATGTAGATTTTTATAATATTAAAAGCATAATTTCCTTTTATGAAAGGATCAAAAAGACTTATTCAGTGGAAAATTAAATTTCACCAACAATAATTTCAGATTACATTTCCCCAAAATCCAAAGCTAAAGAGGGACACAAACTATGGCACAGTAAGATTCCTCCTGAATTTAAAGTGTCTGGAAAAGTGAAGATGGAAAAAAGAGAAACATAATTAAATGGACCTGTGGAACCTTTTCTATGTGAAGTCACCGTTTGTAGCATACCAAATATGCTGTCTTCACTTAAAATAAATAAATGGGAAATGGATGATTAGGATCCCACTCCTTCAGATTCTAGCCTTGGAATAACCCCACAGATCTGAAAGGTTTTCACCAGGCTTATTATTTCAGCAAACTTTTTTAAAGGAGGATGATTCTTTAAGAGCTCAACAATGCGGCCAAGGAGGAAAGAAAGAAGAGACCAATGTGTTATTACAAGCTGTGGATCCAAAGCCACCTTTAGATACCAGACCTACACTCGTGCAAAAAAATCACGTGTGCAAACAACCTGACACTTGGAATTATCAGGTCCATGATTGGGATGCAGAGACACCTCACCTTTCATAAGGATCCAACTCATAGGGGTCTCCAAACACTGACAGAGAAGCTGCACCGATATCTGCTCTCATCAGGCCAAGCGAGGGCTCAGTTGGTTTGTACATGGAAGGAAGCGAGGCCCCACGCACAGGTTTACTGAGACCAAGAGTTCTTGCAATACGGGAGCGAGCAGTAACCTCATTTTTCACCTGCACAGATAAAGGGATTGGGTTACATCTGTGTTAGGGCAGATATGTACTCCAGGTTTAAAGCCCCAAATTCTTCAGTTAGGCCAAGTACAATCATCAGGTTGCTACTGTTGTTAGCAGAAGAGGTGTGTGTTTATTGTCTGTAATTGTTCTAATGCACTCATTAAACTTCTAGCTACGGCCTATATGTCACCTCATAGAGGCAGCACCTATCAGGTTTAAGTGACCAGGTAAGCTTCTAAAAATCCTTCCTAATGTCATTCAGAATTGTCAGTTCCTTATTAAAGGCTGGAGGGACAGCTGTGGCTGTAGGATGTCAACTCTAGCTGAGGACACAAGTCAGGCTGGAGCAGAGCACTTGGCGTAGTTCACATGTGAACCCTACCCACAACTGAAAGGGATTTTAAGAGCCCTTACAGCTGAATAACTGGGTTTGCAACAAACACAAACATCCACAGCTTACTAAAAAGAATAGGCAGGGGCAATTTTTACTGATCTTGCAGTAGTACCGAGTAAACACAGCAAGGCACAATGCAAGGCCTGCAGGACACGCTTTGCGGTGTGATCCCCACAGTTCAGGTAACAGGATCTGTCAGCAGACCCAGCACGCCTGCCTGGAAGTTGCAATTCATTTCCACGTACAGCATCTTTCTGGAGTACTTTGCACACACCCTGCACAGATTCCCACCAGAAAAATGTTATCTGCTATTATTGTAAGACAGAATTTTTTCCCCACTGAATCCCATTTTATAGTGCTTTTACAGATGGCTGAAAAATGAGTGTGACACTGGCAGAAACTCACATGTGATCTTGCTCTCATCTTCTTCCCCCTTCTCTTCTTTATCAGACGCTTGCGTCTCTTCAGCTGTGTCCCTGAACTCTTCTTCCCAGCAGATTTTGCCTGAGTTCTTTTTTTGCCTCTTACCTTCTTCCTCCTACCTGATGGGACAAAAGACAACCAAGTACCTGGCTCAGTGCTGGCTCAGTGCTCATTTTACCCTGTACTCCCCTTTTCACTCCCCCATGGCAGAGACCTACAGTGGGGCTGCAGCAGAACAAAACAGCAGAGCTGAAAAAGTGAAATCATTAGGATTTATTTGAAAACAATCTTCAAGACACCTCTGGGCAGAGGCAGTGTGGAAAAAGATGAAAATACAGGTGGTATATTGTAGCTGCATGGCTGTGGCAGCTGATCTAGAGTATTTGGGGCTCAGCTTCCCAAAGCTTTTATTCTTGCAGATGGGAACCAGAGGAGGTGCCTGATGCTCTTACCTGTTTTTCTTTTCTGCCTAGTGGGAGCCCGTGGTGTAAGAGGACGCTGGTAGATGGCTGTGTTTAGGCCTGCGACAACCGCCTCAATTGTTTCATCCAGAAGGGACGACATGAGGTACCTCGGCACGTGCTGTGGGGGGGATTAGAAGTTACAAGATACAGGTTATCTAAAGGTCAAGTCAGATATAAAAGCATCTGACAAAAAATGAATTTGAGAGTTGAATGAAAAGCTCTCGTGTCATCAAGGTGCCAGTTAAGCACTTATGTCACCTCTCTCTGACTGTCATATTAAAGAGAATGTGACATTGCTCTTACAGTATCACAAGCCATGCCCAGCCTAACTCTGTCTCTTTAGATGAGACCAATTCCCACAGTTGACATTTCCTCAATGAAAAAGTCCCCTTCAGAACTTTCCCAAATCCACCTAACTGTTCTATGCCACACCACGCACCAAAGCACGATTAGCAAAGACTGAAAAGCCAACGCAGTGTCTTAAACACCTTATTCTTCAGGTCAGGTTTACCTGATGCTGTGAAAACATGTCCAGAGGCAGCATTTCAAACACACACCTCAGAGACCTCACAGAAATGGCAGGTGTGAGTCTCCCTCCACAGCACCACTTGACTGTGATAAGCAGGGGCTGCTTCTACCGGGTTCAAATTCCTCTTCCTCTCTTACACTGAAGGGTCAGCCGCATTTGAAGCATATGGATTCTGAACCACCAGCCTCAGAATGGGAACGCAAAGCCTCGTTGATGGGCAAAGAGCACAGGTTTGTTCCTTCCTTTGGTTGGAAGGATGTTAAGAGCAGGTTTCTCTCAACAGCTGTGTTAAGCTGTCCGTGTCCACACCAACCATAATCCTTAGATATCACAGAATCATAGAATGGTTTGGGTTGGAAAGGACCTTTAAAGATGATCATCCAAACCCCTGCCACAGGCAGGGCTATCTTTCCTACCCCCTCTCCTTTCTTCAAGCAACTACAACACATCAAGAATTGATAGTGAGAGCGTAGGAGATGCAAAGTTGTTTCTGACATTACAGATGATTCACTGTGCTTACTTCCTACCACAGCACACATCAGATCCCTGCTGTAGCATTTCACACGTTTCTCCCCAATTCTACAGCAGCTTTAATGAAGAACGAATTAACAGTCCCATGGAGGTTATTTACAGGCTCTGTTTCCACCCTAAGTCACACCATATGCTCCTGTGCAATTTAAGGCCTTGTGAGTGGCAGGCAGGGTGCTCTGGCTAAAGCCAAAAGGCAAAGCAGGCAGGAGATTCCCCAAGTCTGAAAGCTCTCCATTTGCAGCAAATCAGTTGTTATCTAAAGGATCACAACTATTACAGACAACAGAAACATCCAAAAACATCTCAGCTGCAGCCATCTTCGGTGAACAGTTCAGTAAGTAAAGGATTTGGGAGGCCATGGGTATCTCGGGCACCACCCTGCAAAGATTCTCTGGTACCTGTTAGTGTGGTTGAACTCATGGTGCCACATCACTGGGGACACCAGCATCTGGGGTTTTTCTCTTCAAGAGGAGGCTGATTTTCACAAGCATAGATACCTTAAAAAAAAATACTACTTTTTTTCTTCCTTCAGTTTGTCTGAAGGTGGCCAAAAGGTTCTACTGCTATGGGAAAGAGGGTAGGAGGGCAAACAAGGAAATGCACAAATGCCAAATAACCATAAATGGCAAAAAGCTCTGCAAAAAGCACCCCTAAAACCCTGGAAGCAGAGCTCAAACTGCACATCAACGGCCACTGGGAATGAAAATACTGTTTTGCTCACAGTTAAGGTGATGAAAATGCAGATTAAGAGAGGAAGCTACCACAGATTTCAAAATAGTCTTGGTCATGTTCTGCACTCAATTTGCACCTCTCCTACATCTCAATTGGTAAGAACTCCCCAGCTACCAACCACTGCGCTATGGACAGTGAACACAGAGAGCTGAGCTCCTTCAGGGGAGCCTTATTATAACTCTTCCACAAGGTTCTTCCAGAGGCTCATTAGCAAATCCTCCTAAATACCTGAATTTGTTGCGCTGTTGTTATCCGATTCCTGTTGACTGTTGCCCGAACCCGCTCACTCTGCCGAGTCCTGGCTATAGCTCTGGTTCGGACGTGCGGGCGCAGCCTACTGGTGGTAGGAATAACATCAGCCACAAGGGCAGCAACCTCTTCTTCACTGACGTGGTCTGTATCTGGAAAGAAAAGAAGTCCAGGTAACTTGTCTACAGGTGAAAGCATTTCACGGATATTGGACAGAAAAAAAGAAAAACCAAAACACGCACACCAAACAAAGAATATTCCCTTTCTTGAAGCAATCGCCTCCAAAGGCGGACACGATCCTCTCAGAAGGAAACAAGCACAGACACCACTGCTTCAGGCTGTTACACAGAAAGATGATTTTCCAGGTAACAGACATTGCTGCTGCCTCAGCAATCCGAGGTCAGGACACACGGAAATTCTCTCCGATGTAACAGAACGCAGTGGCACTAAGGTGCTGGGCTTTTCTCAGGGAGGTTATGGAACGCCCATAAGAAGTAGCTCCACAGGTCACAACTGCAGATGAAAAAATCTTAATAAACAAGATCTTCTTATCAGTCAAGAGTTCAACTCTTCAGGTTCCAGAGAGAGCCTCTCTTGACAGTTGTTTAAATCAGATTAAACCAGAGGTTAAACATCTCTTCAAAACAGCGCATGCTTCACATCATCCAAGCCAGGAGGAAAATATTTACTGTGATTGGATACCACAGAGCTCTTACCTGCAGCAGCACTGACACCCATGGGGGCACAGGCTGGACAGAACCATTCATCTACAGGGACTTCACTCAGAGGTGGGTTAAGGCATTCCATGTGATACCTTCAGAAAAGAAAAAAGTGAAATAAAAATCAAAGGACGTGCTCCGTCGCAAGGGAAGGGAGCTTTTTACCTTTATCCACACACTACACAAGGCGGACACATTTTGTTAAGTTTGAAACTTTGGTCTACACATCTGCTTCTACCAATCTCCAGAGCAATGATGTGACCTGATGGTTATATAAGGGTCTTCAATTCTAGATGGGTTTTTTTATTTTCAGACTCAAAAAAAGTTCAGAAAAGTGAGCGTTTTTCCCTCATTGTGTGGTGTACTGCTTGCCTTTTGAACCCGGCCTGCAAGAAATGCTCACAGCCAAAACTGATGGTGCCAAAGAAAGGAGAGAAGGATTGAGGTCCTGGGGAGATGGGCAGTCAGGAAACACCACCAGCTTCCTGCAAACCGACAGAGTATCAGTGTTATTGGTACTTAGGACCTTTTCATTTTGCATGACTAGCCATGGGCAGCTGCAGTGCCTTGTTCCATTGAATGAAGGCATTGCCCCTCAGACCTGACACCATTAAGACAACCAGTGATGAGAGTTTCTGTGTAACTGCACAAACTGGGCTGGAGAGCACTAGTCAGTCACCAGCTTCAGACAGCTGCCTGCAGGGCTGAAGATGAACCACCCTGACTTCCAACCACCACCCAACTGAAAACTGTGCTTGTCTTAATCAAGACTAATCACAGAATGGTTTGGGTTGGAAGAGACCCTAAAGACTATCTAGTTCCAAACCCCCTCCCACTAGACCAGGTTGCTCAAAGTCCCAGCCAGCCTGGGCTTGAACACATCCAGTGGAGCATCCACAGCTTCCCTGGGCAACCTGTGCCAGTGTCTCACCACACTCAGAGTAAACAACTTCTTCCTCATTTCTAATCTAAATCTCCCCTCTTCCAGTTTGAAGCCATTACCCCTCATCTTATCACTACAAGCCCTTGTAAAAAGTCCCTCCCCAGCTTTCTTACGGCCCCCCTTCAGATACTGGAAGGCTGCAATAATGTCTCCCCAGAGCCTTCTCTTCTGCAGGCTGAACAACCCCAACTCTGTCTGACCTCACAGCAGAGGCACTCCAGCCCTCTAATTATCTTCATGGCACTCCTCTGGACCTACTCCAACATATCCACGTTCCTCTTGTGTTAGGGGCTCCAGAGCTGGACACAGAATCTCAAAGGGAGAGAAGAGAGCACGATGCTCCCATACGCAGGCCTTCTGAAATGTCCACCCAACAGGCTGAGCAGCTACACTGAACAGACCCACCAACTGCTTACAGTTAAACCGCCGAGGAAAGCCCTTCCACGTTGCCCAACTTGGGTTCCATAATTTGTCCAATTCCATTTTCAGCAATTAAAACCCAACCAAAGCAACATGTGTTAGTAGCACAGAATTTTTGAAGCAACTCATGTTCAAGTTACACCACTAAAAAGAATTAAACCGGATTTCTCAAGTAAATGAGATGCTTCCCATGAAAAGCAAGTGCTTAAACCAAGTTCCCTAGGCAAGGGACACAGGGAGACCCCAGCCTTCAAGTGGGAGGTTCAGCTTCACATTATCAATTTTCTTCTGACCAACTTTGTTCTTTTCCTAAAAGGAGAATTCCCACTGTTATTTCTGATGCAGGACAGTGTTTAACTCTGAAATAAGTAAAGGAAAAAGAGTGAAGCTCTCTGTTTTACCTCTCTGTGTCAAAATCCACTGTCTGAATAACATATCTCAGTGCCTGGACAGAGTAAGGAAAGGGAAGAATATGTGTGACACTAATCCCATTTTATAGCAATACAAAAAAAAAATATCCAGAGAGAAACTACAGCTGTCAATCCACTTTCCACCCATTGCTCCAGCTTCAGATCCCGTCTATCAAACCTGTTCCCAACGACACTGTGAGAAACTCAATTTGCAGCTAGACTGTTAAAGCTGCCAATGTTATTTTTATACTAAAATGTATTAATTGTCAATATAAAAGGGAATATCAAGTCCTTGCATGAAAGGGCATGGCTTAGCAGGTGAGGTTTTACACTTCCAGAGACTGAAGATGAAGTTGAAAAACAACACGTGGGTTAAATCATTACTTTAAAATAAGAGAAGCAAAGTGTTTTCCTTCTCCAGGAGAGTTAGCGCTCCAACTGCCAGCCACCAGGAATCAGATCATTTCCCCAAAGTGGTATCCTGACAAGTAACATTGTTAGGTTCGGGCCAAAGCCATCACTAACGTATCTGTAGCGCGACCTTCATCATGTACTTTTCAAATTATCTCTGGGAGTTCTGAAGTCACATTATGACCCATTTTACAAGCAAAGACTTTCAGCCTGAAAACTTTGGACACTGGAGACCTTACTGCAACAGCTTGCTAGAGTCCCCTGGATAGGGAAGGAACCTCATCACACAGAAAATCTTCATAACAAAACCCAATGCCAGGCCTCAGAGGATAAGGCAATACTCGTTTTACTAAAAACTCGAAGTAAACTGATTTTACTCACACTTATTCTGTCAGGAGCAATTGTCCGAAGCAATACCCTGAGTTCATATAAGGCTTATGAAAGTTCAGAAAGAACTGAAAGACATGATTTCAGAGAAGACCTATGAAACACTGGTTTTGGTTAAGTATTTTAAACTCAAGTGTTCTGATGACATGCTTAACAAGACTTAGCATTCCTGATTTTGTCTCTTCTCCAGAAACACCAATGCCCCATCGGCTGGAAAAAGTCATGCTCCCTCTCAAGCAAAGAACAGATGGGGTTTTCTTTTTACCCTCCATGCACCCAGATGTTGCATGGATGAGCACAAACATCTTCATCACTTGAAGGTCACCTGTGCTGGTGGTCTGTGGCCCTGGTGTACGCTGGACTCTCCACAGACACGCTGCTACGTGGCCAGAACAGGATCCATCACATCCTGGAGATGTCTGCACTACACACACAGATACAAGCCTGACCACATGATGAAGAGGAGAGCAGCAAGGAGCAGCCTACAAACCAGACGGTGCCCATGGATCAAAGGAGACCAGGACTGGCCAGCTCCACAGTGCTGTCTGTGAACACAGGGGTGCTACACTGAGTCCAACCCCTCTTACCCTGCATCGCAGCCATCGCACAGCAGCAGGCGATCCTCCCGGTCACTTCTGCCACACACCTCACAAAAGGTTGGATCATCCTCTCCATCATTACCCTGAGTTTTCGTGTTCTCAACAGGAATCTAAATAAAAGAGGGATTCATATTTTATGCAGAGTATGGAACTCCTAAAATCCATCTTCACGTTAACGATACCTGCAGTAAAATCTAAAAGTTGAAGGAACCAAAAATGGCTGTTCCATACCGGAACCTTCAGTCAGTTCATTCAACACATCTAAGATGTGACCAATGCTTGAAAACATCTACTCGTCTGTTGTCAGACACCAACAACTATGGAAAACTGCATTTCAAGAACAGGTGAAAAAAATTCCCCAAAGTAGTCAAACAAACAAAAAATCCCCCAAAACCAGACAAAAGCAGGGAGCAAACTTAGCTTCCCCCCCCCGCCAGGATTTAAACATTTGCATTTTAACAGAAGTGCAAATTAACACTTAAATCATCAGTTTATGAAAGCAGAGCATCAAATGCCTAAAGGTCCCCTGAAATCCAACATGTTTCTGATATTAATAAAGAGCAAAGACAGCTCTCTAGAAGTCTTTTATGAGAGAATTACCAGCATGCTCGGCCTGGGCCTCTACTATTGCCTTGTTTCTCTCCCCACATACAAGCCCAACTTCTACGTGGTACAGCTGGTAGCAAGACACAAAGAAAAGATCACATCTAACCTGGATTACTCCTACTTGCACTACACCAACACTTGCAGCACATGGGGCATTTCCCAACAGGAACAGGCTTATCCATGCACAACACTCTCATTTAGAGTCAAAATGGTCATTATGCAAAGAGGCAGTTATGAAAACCACCCTTTTTGCCATCAGAGATGCCGCCACACGTCAAGCCACGTGTGACACTGCAGGAAGTGTGGTTAAAGAGGAAAGAAAATTGTAATGGCTCCTTAAAAGGTTAATCTCAGAATAGGAAAGAAATAATTCATCCAGATACCAAGTATCAGATAAACAACTAGAAGCCTAAGCCTGTGAAGAGCTATTTTATGGCAACTGGCCTTGGTGTTTGTTACAGTAGAAAACATACCTTTTTTAAGATTTTACCACCAAAATGTGCCCGTATGCTGATGTACTTAAAGAGGATTCGATCCACTGGACAGGAGTTTGCATTCTAGAAAGAAAAGAAAACAAAGAGACAAACCATTTCCCCATACAGTTAATAAGCACATCTCTTGATTCAATTTTTATAAAGGAAGTCTTCAATTATTAATGCAATAAGCATTAAATTAATGCAGTCATCATTTTAAGAGCTATTGGTCTTGACATTTTATGTACTTAAATCAGACTTAGCTGGTTTACAAACAACGTTAAAGTTCTTTCCAACGCTGCCTTGAAACAGTGTTCCTAGTTTAGGGCATTTTCTTTCGTTCCTCCGAATGAGCAACTGGAAATTGCTTACAAATATATTCAGTAAGAGTGATTTGAAAAAAAAATTAATTGAATAACCACTGCTACTGCTGCACACACAGTAAATTCTGTTGTAATTCTCACCCTGGATTATGAATATGGGATCTACAGCTAGGTGACAAGGAAGTGACTGAAAACGGATTTCAGAGCAAACTGCTGATTTAGTCAATGCTCTTTTATCTCTTCTATGTTTAAATGTTCAGTCGCAACCCCATCCAACAGTCAACACAGAATTCAACAAGAGAGAAAGATAATACACAGAGAAATATATATAGACAGAGAAATAGAGAGAGAGAAATATATATAGACAGAGAAAACCAGTATTACTGGTGACTTGACAAAACGTAGTATTTTAGATGCCTAGGAAGACACTTGCTTATGACACTACAACTTTCAGAGAACAGAACAGATCAGGATGAATACCAGAAAAGCACATCCACAAAAAATGAATCTTGACAGATGGAGCAGGAACACAGGTCTACATAAAAAAGCTTAAGAAAGCCATTATAATTATTATAGCGTGTTGTTCTCATTACAGCAGAACGGCATGATCAGAGAGGAGAGAGAAGGGACCCAAGAGCTCACCTTCGACCACTCCACAATGCAGTCCAAGCAGAAGTAATGGGAACAGTTCTCTGGAGTCCCAACGGCCTGATCCCTAAAGGTGTTGAGGCAAATGGGGCAGTTTTCACCGTCCTCATCAGAGGAAACGCTCACTCTGTTGACGCAGGCCTCTAATTTCAGCGAATCAGGAATTCCCTCTGCAGTGGCCTCGGCTTCTTCCTCCTCTTCCTCTTCTTCATCATCATCTTCACAATCTTAAAGAGCGAGAGATGAAAAACAACCTTCAGCAGCAAGAGCTGGGGGGACAGGGGGGCAGGATGGGGCACCAGTTCACAGAAAATTCCAAGTAAGCTTATTTTACGGGGCTGCAAGGCCGAAGCACAGCCTCCCCCGTTTGAGGCAATAACTTTTGCCGTTTTCTTTTTTCCTAAATCCCCTCACTAAAAAGCAATGGATTACTCTGGCGAAAAATAAAGCCTGATAATGTGACTAGTCTTGCAAGAGATTAAAAGGACAGACAGCAGAAAAACAACAGATTATCAAACAACAAGAGAGTAGGATACGTCAGGCTACTGCTGAACACCGATGTTAAAAAATAAAAGTTGTAATGAAGTTATGTATCCAACTTGTCTTTTGTTTTGTTAAACAAACACTCCAGAGGACAAGAAGCAGCAATATGCTCACCTGCAGAAGAGCAGATTAAAGATTTCACCAGGAAATCATGACTTTGAGAGCCAAGGGATCTGGGTGCCTATCTGGAAACTGCTTAAAGCAGCTTGGGTTTGAGCAAAATTGATTTTAAAAACTTAGCATTCTCAAAAGGCATTTTAATTTTTAGTACAAAATACAGAGATGTGTGATAGTCTTTTCCCTAAGACCTGTGAATTAAGTTGATGTTTTCAAGAAGCAGCAAAAAGTTATCTAGAAACCATTTTCACTTGTTTATTGGGTGTTATTGAGGGGTGGGGGCAGGTGGCTGTTGTTGTTTTCTGGATTATTTTTTCATTAATGAAAATGAGGCCCCTGTCTTTTGCCTTTTCTATTCAATTCCCCTGTCTGAACATAGACAAAACACTCTAAGCTATAGATTAATAAAGCTTTTTGGCACCTGGTGTCCACTTCTTAGTCCGTGTTGAAATCAGTCTAACCAGTAACTTGGAACACTTTGCTCTTGCCTTCCCAGCAAGGGAATGTGATAAAAAAAACCCAACCTCTGTTTTTGTCTATCCAAACAACACTGAGTGCAGCAGTTTCAGTTTGTAGACGCACGTACTTCGATGTTTTCAGTAAAATCAACAAATCCAAGTAACCTCCACGCTCCTTTTTCTAATTAAAATGAGTGAGGTCTCCTCCCTGGGCTTAACAGCTATAGTAATTTATATCCAAAACTCTCCGTCACAACATTTACTTGAGGCTGATGCCAAAGCAAACAAACAAACGTGCTTTTCACAAGTGAAAAACCAGAATGAGTCATTGCTGCACCTCAGACTCTTCTTTTTTTCTACCTATGCTGAGGCAGACTTCACTCCAACTGCCTGTAACTGCAGCACTTGGACTAGAGGGTCATCTCAAACATAGAAAAGGCTTTAAAAAAAACCCCTTACAAACTGGGGAGCGTTACTTGTTTGTTTACTACTGTAGGATTTGGGCATTGGCCTAAGAGTAGCATTCGTGGATTTACACGTCATGGTTCATTTCAAGAGGAAATTTTTCACCCAACTCTTCCTCCAATTACTATAAAAAAAAACCCAACAGTTGTTAATGTGCATTAACAGACCTACCTTCTAATTCTTCATCTTCACTTTCTTCCTTGTCCTCCTCACCTCTTTCTTCCTCAGTGTCACCATCCTCCTCCTCACTTCCGGTATCATCTTCTGAATCACAGCTATTTCCACCATTGCTTTCTTAAAAGAGAAGAGGAGAGGAAATACCTATTTGGTGCAGACAGAGAGGACAGTGAAGGATGCAGCAGAGCTCCTACTCAGGATGTTATACATGAAGTGAAACCCCAGATTTCCTCAGTGGTATCAAACTGCTTGTTCTGAAGAACTTCCAGTTTAAGGTACAGAATTTAGGAAGCAAACAAACTAACAAATTAATGGTCACAAATATATCTTTACTTCTGTTTAGAGGTTAAACAAATAGGTCCTTCAAGCTAGAGCCAGGTATGTGGGCATGTGGCGAGGCTGTACTTACCCGTTTCGCTGAGGAGCGCGAGACTCTGCCGTTTGCCCTTGCCTAGCGCAGCGTTCTTGTTGATGAGTTCATCCTGGCTGTCATCATCCATGGCAGGACATTGGGAAGCTGCTCCCTGCAAGAAGGCAAATTTCAGTCAGGCCATGATCCACCTATGTGAGCAGAGCGGGTGTCAGCCTGGCCAAGAGCAGCCAGCTCATCTGCCAAGATGTGAACAGTAGAATCATAGAGTGGTTTGGGTTGGAAGGGACCTTAAGGATCATCTGGTTCCAAACCCCCTGCCATGGGCAGGGACACCTCCCACTAGACCAGGTTGTTCAAAGCCCAAGCCAACCTGGGCTTGAACACATCCAGCGATGGAGCATCCACAGCTTCCATGGCGTCATGGTTTAGGGTCAGGGTGGCCCCTTAGACCTATAACAAATGCTCTCTGTTAACCCCCCTCCCTCCCCAAAGGG
>JAAGNO010006027.1:8927-26996 GCA_033439905.1 Ceryle rudis | reverse complement strand
GAGTAGGGTGAGCGCGTTACATAACATGGGTTGTGTTAGTCTTTTAAGTCTAGAATTTTCTATGGAGATCAAGGTTCTGTTAAAGAGAAGAATTGAACTGGTCATAAGCAATGTCAAAAACATGCACTTGGGTAATGATGAGGTAACTTTTCCAGAAAAGGGTTTGAAGAGGATGGCTGTGAATGATACACAGACTGACGTCTTTGAAGTGCTTCCTGGTGGCTTCTTTGATAATGCTTCACAATTGTTAAGCATTCTTTCTGAAAGAAATGGCGCTTTGTATTTAATTCAGAAACACTTTTATTACTATCGCTATTATTAGATCATGAAATTGGAAATTGAAGAAATTGCAGCCCCAAGGTCATTTGTGTTTCTGTGGTGCGGTTCAGGCGAGGGTCTGGATCTTGGCCGAGTGGTAAGATGATGTTTTAATTCAATTTATAAGCATAGGCTTAAGAGTTTATTTTTATCGTTGACTTTTTCTGTATAGAATTCTCAACTGGAATTGCTGAGGTGTTTTGTTACTGTGGTAGCAGATCGCTTTAAGTGGATTAAATACATGTAAAAGTATTTGATGTTAACTGTTCAGGTACTTGTGTTGCTTTCAAGATCTCTTGCTGTGACTGTGTAAGGAAGCGTAATTCTTTAGGGTCTAGAAAGCTGCCCTGCTGTCTCGTTTCTGATGTATGTGTGTTGCCATAGGAGCAGGTTGCCACGTTTGTGCATTTACAATGTTATTTTTCTTTTTAACGGAGGACTTCATAGCTTTCTGCCAGAAATAGTCACGCTAGTAGAAGGGTGCTACTGTCTCAATATATTAAGATCAAATTGGGTACGTAGCACTGCTTATTTTCAGAAGACGCCTGGAGTTTAAGTAGGTTTACTCTTGGTGAGCTCTGTGAAGTTTTACATCCCTATAAGATCTTTGAGTTTTAGTCTTGCTGAGCCTGCACGCCAGGGTAGCGCTTCTTGCGTTGGGGATGGTGGACTAAGAATTTCTAGCTGGCTCTTGTGCTGAAACTTTCTTTGCCTCGCTTGAGCAGTGCTTTATTAAAACAGTATGGCATTTTGGTAAAGGACAACATGTGCTTGCTCATCTATTTCCTTGAGCAGCTTTTCATTCTGAGCTTGGTTATAGTAGCTATTCCAGATTAGTTTTGATCATAGACATATTTGTAGTAGCTGGACAGTTCTTCAGCACGGCCATAGCCAAAAGAGCTCGAGACCCTAATGCCTGATTTCCTCCCTTCACCAAGACTACGCTTAGAGGAGGTAAAGATGTATATGTGGGGTTCGGTTTGGTTTTCACAGTTACAGGAAAAAACAAAACGGTAGCAAAGGCTTTTTTGGCTGTTTATCTTCCCGTTCACTGGATTTTACACCGATGTGGAAAAGTACCAGAATGGAGGTATTAGTGGAGAGAGGGCCAAAACAGTTGATAGCTGTCACTCAGGCTGATTTCTAATCAGTTTTTGTCACTAGGTGAAAATCTGTGCAGGGTTACATACTAAAAAAAAAACCAAACAAAAAAAAGGCAGTATGTAGACAGGTCAATGTGCACATAAGCTGCTTCTTTTTTTTTTTTTTTTTTTTTTTTCTCCTTAATGTATTGCGGGTGTGCAGCTTGGTAAAACATAATACAGTCCTGACAGTCAACTGTTCCGTTCATCTGTGTGATACATTTCTCTTCCAGCTGTGCTTTAAGGGAAGTCAAGTACCCATGAGCGTTCGGTTTAGGTTACTTAAGTTTTTGCTGTAATGTGAACTGTTTTATCTGTCTATGATATTTAGTGTCTACGTAAATGGGGTTACAGAAGATGTGAGGACATTTGTTGGATTAAAACAAATAAGAACAATCCTGGAAAGACCAAGACTCTAGACCCTAAGGCTGTTTTCCAAAGAACCAAGGTAAAGGCTTGGCTGAACTTCTCCTCTGTTCCCTTCCTGTCTCTTCATGCTGTTGAAGCGCTCAGTGCTTCGTGGCAGTTGCTGACATGCTTCCAGGAAAGCAGACTTGAGGACTTCAGAGTTCTGTTTATGGAAATCAGCATTCAGCTTATGAATGTTTAACTTATGTTCCCTCCTTAACCTCAGTCAGAGAGATACAGAAGTTTCATGTAAGTTTAACACTGCTTGGTGAATTTCTATTATAGTCCTCTAAAAGTACTCGCTTGAGCCTTGTTGAAATGCAGGTGTCTGAGGAGGTAGATTATAAATGGATGTAGTAAGAAAAACAACTCTGGAAGAATGGCTGATGGTTCTAAACATACACATCCAGCTATGTGCCCAGAGCTTGAACCAGATGGATACAGGACTGCTAGGGACCGTAGCTCCTTAGTCAGCATCTCCTGACATACTGGTGCTGGCCGTAATGCCCGAGCGATGGAATCGCTTGGCTTGGTTTAAATTAAACAGCGTCTTAGGGATGTGTTGTGGAGGATGTATATTAAAGAAGGTGAAGAGGAAGGAAAAAAAAAAAAAAAAAAAAAAGTATTTTGACTTAAGAGACTCAAATGCGCCTTGTTCAAAAACTTAGAAAACTGTAGCTACGATTAATAAAGAATTGTTTTGGGAATATGTGGGTACAATTGTGCCGAACACAGAGTTAGCCGACGGTTTAATAGTTTCAAGTGTCATTAACCTCGGGACTCATTCCCCAGTCACGAACTAGTCATCGGTATTAAACATCCTCCACTCTGTCTCAGATTTGCCATTTTTTTAGGATCCTAAACTTCCCTTTAAGGTATCTGGAATCTTTCTTTGACTTGCGTTTACATGAATCTGAAGTTTGTTTCAAAGTGTGTTGGACATATAACTATTTATAAGTACCTTGTACGTTTATCCCGTAGTATTGCAACTAAGCAGCTCGCTTGTGAGGGAGAGGTTAAAACTAATACAGGAGGACTGGGGGGGAACTTGTCTTTGTTTAACAGAGAATAGTTCCCGGTACTAGAGAATTTCTCTGCTTATTGAGTGAGGTTTGGGCTGCGGTCACTATATTATAATAAACATTGAAAATTGAGCTGGCTTTTTCTGACTACATAAATACCCTCTTGTGCGAGGTGTATTTACCGTCGATTCCCACAGCAAATGCTGTCCCGTTACGTTTAGTGTAGGCAGCTCTTCAGATGGTTGCTTTATGCTGTGCCACCTGTTACAGAAGCTAAGGTACTAACATTCCACGCATTGTGAAAATCAAATGTTTTGGATGGTTCTTTCAAAGACTAGGTTTATGAGGCTTTGCTTGATGGGTTACTTGCTTAGCGGTATTCTGCCTATTTAGGCAGTTAAGCCTAAGGTCTAAAACCACTGTAGCTTGGGTGCAGTTGACCAACTGTATATATTTGATGGGTCATCTATTTGGCCTTTCGTATTTATTCGCTAACTCTTAAAAGCCTTGCCAAAACTCTGGAAGTAATTGCATACTCTTGTGTGCAGCTCGTTTTAGAGCCATCTGGTGGTGCTTAGTAAATCAGTGGTTTATCACACGAGGGAAAATGGCTCATCTGAGCGTAGTAGTCCGAGACACAGAACTCTGAAATTAATTTGTAGCACCCTCTTTTCATCCTGTACCAATTGTGGGGGATTCCTCATTGATAGGTTCTCCATGCTAGTCACTTAAATTGATGTACAGGGTGTTAGAGGGAAGGAAAGCGATGCACGCTGCAGTTAAAAGAACGCTTTTGAGTGCCGATGGGGCTGACTGAGTGCGTTGACTGTTTGATAGTGGTTTCACTTTTTTTTGACACGGGGATAACCTTCTAGAAAGGAGTCTGAGGGCGAAGGCTACCCTTGTAACGGAGGTATATTGTGGAAAGGTACATCGGACTTTGGCTGGTTTATGACGGAGAACTTTGAAAATTACTTGTATGAATAAAGTTAGGATCGGAATGCTGATACAAACATTAATCGTAAGTAATAGCTGTTCTCATACTCTTGCCATCACCTTGTACTTTTTTTGTGCTGATTGCTCAGCCTTTCCAATGTAAAGGTCTAACCTTCCCGCAAGTGCGGGAGTCCAGGTATCTTTTCTGAGCCTCCATTTGAGGTTTTTCCCACTTCATGGTGTAGTTCCTCAATCCGGAGTGCTTAAACTACTCTCTGCTTTGTTTTGAAAAGGCTCTTTTGATAGCTCCAGCTTGTTCTGTTCTAGTTCACGCCTCCAGGCTTTTCCCTTTACAAGAGTAGGATCTGCCCTGCCTAGAATTTCCTTTTCCGTCCGTCGTCGTGCTCAAGCCACGGGCGTCTGCGCGATAGCAGTACGTGCCGCGTGTGATGGGTGCTCCTCTGTGTTCTGTGTGCACAGGAGCACTGCCTCATGGGCATTAAAGGGACTGTGCGTCGCAGTACGGATGGTGACTTCATCCACGCGAATGTTGATATTGACCTTATCATCACAGAAGAGCCTGAAATTGGCAACATAGAAAAACCTGTGGAGATTTTTCATATCATTGAGCACTTCTGCCTTGGACGACGACGTCTTCATCTTTTTGGAAGGGACAGTACAATTCGACCAGGTAACCGTTATATTTTTGTCAAATAGGTGTAACTGTAATTTACTTGAATAACCTTCCATCATCTGAGGCCACTTGATATGAGGCTCCGATGGAAACGGAGGCAACGGTGGTGAATCCTCATGCGTGATTCTTCTGCCAGTACTTGCACCATCTGAGTAACTGGGAATTTCTGCATAAAACCCTGTGTGCCCCACTGTGGGCTTAGAATACCACAGATGAGCTTTCTTGGTGACTCCTCCGTAGAGGAAATGGAGTCGGGATTGTGAAAATCTGCTGGCTGGAGACATTTCCCAGGTTTCCCACCCTCCCATTCAGATAACGAACCACCCTGGTGCTCAGCAGCAGAGGGATTGTGGCATGACTTGACAGTTCTCATGACACACTGACAGCAGCAGAGTGACTTCTGCTCTAGTTTTTGTCCCTCATGATGAAAGAGCGGAAAATTTTGCTAGAACTAAGGATATCTCGTGCGTATTTTCTTAGCGAGAATGTCTGTCTTTGGGTGAACCCTCAGCCTGTGTTGCAGAAGCATCGTATAGCACCCTACCTTCTAAGTGATATTACAGTTGGCTTGTCATTTCTGTTGTTACCTTTGGGAGCAAGACCAAGTCACAAATCCAGTTTAACACAGTTTACTGTTAAGGTTTGTGTAATAAATACTCATATTTTTTTCAGAAGTGAACACTTACGAAGACCTTTACACTTTGGCTTTCTCCCCGTTATCTCTAATTGAAGCTAAATGCTCCAATTATTCGGTATTTTGCTGGAACACTGAAATGCATGATTTCTGTGGTTTTAAGTTCATATGCCCAGTATTTCCTTTCCATTAAACCTTTATTTTTGGACTTAAAAGTGAAGTAAACGCCGCGTTAGCTCTAAAATTGAAATGTCTTTTAGCATGTGCAAGATGGAGTAGCAGAATTCTCTGCTTGTGAAATCCATGCCAGTGTCCTAGAGAGGTTGCCAGATACATGTCATAGGTCAGACAGTAGATCGCAAGGAGATAGGGGTTTTTTTTTTTTGGCTTATGTGAAGATTAGTTAGTCGCATAACAGTGTTGTTTGGAAAGCCGGTGACAACTGTAAATGTTTTCTGAAGAGAAAGCTTTTTGTTAACCGCTGGTTTTGCCTGTGTTTAATTCGCCACCGAGGATAACAAAAGTCAGTTGTCATTTCTTTCTTTCCCGTGTGCCAGGTGTTTACGTGTCTCCATAACATGGTTTCTTTCTCTAAACTGATTTTTAAATGCCTGTGAGCTGAAGTGCTGGTCCTGGTGCCAGTACCTGGAGACCCTGTGTCTTACGCTGGATGCTGCATGAGGCGTGATAACAAATAAAATACATGGGTCAGATTGAAGGTAACTGCGTTTCACACGGTTTGATGGTCAGGCCTTTAAATTTATCATGCATAACTGAGGAAGGACTCTTAACTGCAGGAGAACACAGACTAGAAGAATAAAATCTACTTTGGCGCCTTTCTAGACTTTTGTATCTCTTGCCAGTGACATTTTTGCCCTAATAGCCTCATATAAAAATATTATTTGATGAATGCTTGAATTGGCAGACTTCTTACCTGGTGTTAGGAGTGCTGTAGTCTTACTTCACGTAGTGATGGTAACAGGGTGCCCCTCGCAAAAGGAGGGGAGAATGGGAGTGGGGCAAGTGCTCAGGCTGTACTGACTTCAGGTTCACTTAGCCGTTCTAACACTGTTTTCCCCTAAAAAGGTATGAAGAATTCTGATGACAGAGGAGGAAGGGATACAAGTGTAGCTGAGGCCTGCCTTGCTGCGTGGGAATGCTTAGGATACCAAAAAAAAAAAAAAAAAAAAAAAAAGTTGCTTCTCCTTTTACTTCAGTAGGAATGGGATATGTGTCAGTATACAAGCTGTAAGGGATACGTTACCTAAATGTCGAGGTGGTGTTTCTCTTGCTCATACAGCTATGGAGTAACGATGGGTATCGGCCATTCCTATTCCTTGACTGGTCTTTGGCTTGAATTTTAATTGCTGTGCCAGTCTTAATTCTATTGGTTACCGGGGTGTGGAGAGCCGGCTGTGGTTTTTTGGAAGAAAAGCATTGCTTCAGTGCTGCGGTAGGTAAATTGTTACATGTTAGTGTCCCGCAGGGTCATGTTAGTCTGATTCTGCTTTTACCCGATTTAAAAAAAATACAATTTAAATGTGGCGGAAGCAAGGTGACTGGTAAGTAAATTCCCAGGGTAGAGGAGAACAGTGGTAAAGAACTGCTCCTAGGGTGGTTTTATTCTTGTTTTCCTTATAAACATGTTGTTGAGATTACTGAACTACATTTTTCTCAATTAATAGATAATAAAACTGAAAATTAAATTCCCACTGACACGAAGTGGTCTCAGGCCGCTATTTTAGGTCTAAACACTAGCTCATAATAGGAAGAAATAGGAACATGCTTGTTTTGAATGCGTCTGCCGTTGGTACAGTTGGTGAAGCTTAAGCGGACGCCGAACGCTTGTGCGTAAACAGGTTAATTGAACTCTTTAAGCAGAATCGTTATTCCATTGTGTTTTCAGATATGCGCTTCCAGCGTGCTGTGCTCTGTTGGCTGCACTGTCCTCATTGGTTTCTGGAAACAAAATTAACCTAAATCCAGTTTAAATGCCTTTTAAAAGGGGGAGGAGGAGGAGGAGGAGGAGGAGGGCATTACTTTTAAGCTAGATGAATTTACTGATCTGGTTTAGGCTGGTCTTAGAGGGGCTGGAAAAGATTGTTGCGGTGTAAGATTAAGTAGGAAGGAGGGAGAAGGGGGTCTCGTGAAACCACAGCGTCAATGTTCCTGTAGGTGTGTCTAATTTTAATTTAAAAAAAAAACAAAACAAAAAACCCAAACCTTAGAAAATTCGAACTAAAATCTTAGCTTTTTGACAACTCTGGCTTTCTTGGAAATGTCCTTTTCATTCTGTTCAGTACAGGTGATGAGCAGGTAAGCGTCTGTCCCCGTCACTCGAGAGTTCATGTACGGGAGACAGTAACAGCGTTGACGCGCGCCGTTTGTTCTTGCTGTTACTGACTCTGGTTTTGCTCCCTAGGTTGGCTGACTGTAGGACCCACGCTCACAAACAGCAACTTCAATGCAGAAACATATTCTTCATACTTCACGGCCCCCAATTCTCACCTGACCGGCTGTACCGAAGAGATTGAGAGACTTCGGCCCAAGTCGCCACCACCCAAGTCCAAGTCTGACCGGGGTGGTGGTGCTCCAAGGGGAGGAGGAAGAGGAGGGACTTCAGCAGGCCGAGGAGAGAGGGGCAGAGAGAGAAACAGAACTAACTTTCGGGGCGAGAGGGGTGGCTTCAGAGGGGGACGTGGAGGTACCCATAGAGGAGGCTTCCCCACCCGCTGATGCCCATGAGGTAATTGCTTCTTCCCCTGCTCCCGTGCCTGATCGCTGACTCTTTCTCAGTATTTTACTTTTTTTATTACTAAAGTGAATTATTCTGGATACTCAAGCTAGATGACTTTTAAAATTGGTGGCGGTGCAAGCAGCAACAGTCTGCCTTCCAGTGACGGGCCTGGCGCATCACCTCACCTGGCCAGCAGGGTCCTGCACCTCACAACGCTCAACTTGGCTTCCCGACAGCTTCTCTTCGTCCAGGCACAGCGCGCACCACCTCTTCAAAACACGGTTAGGATTGAAGCACAGAAAAAGTAATTCAGTCACTTGTCACTAAATACCTGGCTTTGTGAAGTTGTCACATGATTCAATCTTCTCATGCAGCCTAGACAATTATTTCTTTTCTGAATTTGTCACACCCCTCTGCATCTTCTGAACATTACAACATCCAGTCCACACTACATGTGTCCTTTCTGTGAACTTTTGAGTAATGCTTAGATGAGTTGATGAAGTATTGGGAGAGTGTTTTGTGTAAAAATACAGATTTTGTTCCAAATGTTTTTTTAATACTGTTCTTTCTCTTCCCAGTACTACCAGCTCAACTGCAAGCAGTTGCGATACGGAATTTACAAAAGAGGATGAGCAGCGGCTGAAGGATTACATCCAGCAGTTGAAAAATGACAGGGCAGCAGTGAAACTGACAATGTTGGAACTGGAAAGCATCCACATTGATCCCCTTAGTTATGATGTTAAGCCTCGTGGAGACAGCCAGAGGCTAGACCTGGAAAATGCAGTCTTGATGCAGGAACTTATGGCAATGAAGGTATTTTATTTATATCCAACAGGCTAACTGCAGTGCTGACAATGCTCCTCTCCTACAAAACATGCTCCTTCACACACAGAGGAGGCTTTGATAGTGATCACTGGGTAATAAAAGGTAACTTTGTTGAAACAAATAATCCAGGCTGAAAATCCAGTAGTCAGAAAGTAACAGAAGGCAGTGCATTAACAGTGACAAGCTATGTGTGATTTGAATTAGGCAGACTTCATCCATGGCTCAAAACTTGGGATGCTTTTCTTGACAAACTGAGTGCTTTCTCTGAGAGATATGGCAGCTGTATTGCTTGAAGGTGACCAAAAGCATGATACAGCACTTCCCCAGAGACAGTTCATTATTTTACTTACAAATTTGCAAATGTGCACCTTGAATATTTGTGAACTGAAGCAGAACAAATTTACCTCATTTTAACATTACCACTGCAAAAGGGATCAGAAGCTATCATCCCTAATGCTCTCCAGCACTTTATTGCAAGTCTAGAGCTATTTTAGGCACTGTTTTGCGATCTGTAGTTTGTAGCCTCAGTTCAGAGGCCAAGCAAAGAGTGTGGTGTATAATCACTTGCAGTAACAGCAGTCTGCAAGGGTCCCTCTGGTCCCTCAGGCCTGGTGTATATGCCCAGTTCTAGACACGTGATCTAGAAAAAAATAACCTTAATTGACCAGATACAGAGCTTATATATTTTTAAATCTGGCTAGAAGCCAGTATTGACTTTGATTGAGGTGAACAAAGGCAGTAGAAGTGCATGTCTGCATTAAGAAAATTTTCAGTTTAAATAAGTTTATTTTCTGCAAGTCATACTTTAGTCAACTAATGGCAGATATGTCAGATGATGGTATCACATGGGACAGCAAATCCTAATAGTTTCATAGGCTTCTAAAGCAAAGGTTTTTTTCAAATATGCTACTACTGGCTAACTGGTAGCTAAGTAATGATAATTATGTTCTTGGTGGCCCTGCCTTTCCATGATGACAAATATAGTTTTGCAATAATGCATTCAATATTTGCAGTTCAGAAAAAAAAGATTACCTGCTACCTGCCAAAAGATTTAAAGTTATGTTAGCTGTGGAAAACTGCAATATATTCCCCATAATTAAAGCATGCAAGATGTACTGGGAGACATTTGTAGGTTGTTAGATGTGTATTTCACATATCACACTTCCTTCTCTTCCTTTTGCATACAGACCTTCCCTGAAATCTCTTGTACACCAGTCTTACCTCTGTCTTTAAACTGATTGCTGAAGGCAAACTGCAAAGCTATTACTTGTGATTAGTGCCCCTGCATTCCCTGTCCTGGCAGGAACACCAACAGTTGTATATTATAATTTCTGGTACAGTTTTGAGTGCTGGTAATCATTTTGTAAACAATCATCCAACTTGGTTTTGACATCTGGTGTCCACTCTTAACTTTTGGCTTGACCTACTACATGGGATTTTCACTGCAGGAGCTGTCCCTAGAGGAAGAAGAAGTCTTTCTTCTTAGTTGGTTTGCATGCAGTACTTACTAGAATAGACACACATTTCTTATGTGGCTGAAGTCATCTTCAGTCCTTTCTGGTACAGAGAAACTGACAGTACTGTTATTCGTCATAATTTGTTGTCCTTTGATGGAATTCACAACTGCAGGGAAATCTTAGGTTTGTGGAAGGGATATGGTGAAAACTCAAAAGTTTGTCAAAGCTTAGAATGGATTTGTTTTAAGTGCTCTCTACAGAAACTGAGAACTCTTGCCTTTCTTTTATGCATAAAGCATTGCAAAAGGCACAGCTACGCTTTCTGTGCTTTGGTGCCAAGGGAATGTGCTGTCTTATTAGTATCCGTGGTTGTTGCTGAGGTCTGCATCACCTTTGCTTATATGTTCAGCAAGCTGTAAAATAGCTGAACCTAAGGGTAGGGCTCATGCACTTCTTGGCTTTCTGAGTGTATTGTTTCTATCTATTATTTGAAATGTGTACTTTATATGGAATAGCATATGCATCTGCCTTCTTCTGAGACAACTGGACAATTTAAATTTCCTTATGGTATTTTATGTAACTTGAAGCATATGGAGTCATCTGTGCTGCAGAGGACTTCATCATGTAGCAGCTCTTAATTTATTCCTTCCCTTCCACATTCTTAGCAAGGACAATACAGCTTGATTCAGCTACTCAAGGAGTTCCTGCATTGCTGGGTCTTATGACCCATTGCAGTCTTCCTGAAACTTGTGTCTGTGCTGGAATCTTTGGTGCATCTTTTAGCACCTTTAATTTATGACTTCCAGTAAAAACTGGTCATGACACCAGTCATATTGCTTCTTGAATCCTTGTGTTACACTGATAATGTTCTGAAAATGCCTTTACACCATTTGTTTTTCACTACTGATGAAAATGACGGTGTGGGGATGGCTTGGGGATAGTTTCTCTGTTGCCCTGTTTATTTTTTTTTTTTTACTTATCCAGACTGTAAGACACAGTGGTCTGTCAGTACTTCTGTAGAATCCAATTCTTTGCTTCAAGCAATAATTAACCATGTTTCCAAATATATTCTCATCTGCAGTTTGTCATCACTCAGCAGTCTTGCTTTGAGGTCAGTTGTTGTCATGCCCCAGTTAGCAACCAGATTACTTCTGGTGGGTGTAAATAATTCTCAGTTTACAGCCTTTCTGCATTTCAAAGGACTTAATCTAGATAAGAAGTTTCAGCTTTCTACACTGATAGTTTTCCTCTTTTGTGTACAGGTGGTGATTATATTGCTCAAAATGTGATTTGAGACTACAGTCTCTGCGGAAAATTCTAAGAATCCTGAAAATTCTAAGAATCCACATTTGTTACAGCATTCCATGCTCTTGCAGATGTATATAAGTGAAATACAGTTAACGGGAGCATGGCATTTATCTGCTCTTATACTTCTTTTTCTCCTGAAGACTGGTATATTCCACCTTGTGTACTGTGATCTTCCTGGAGTCCCTTATCATGGCTTTTAGAACTTTTTGCCACGTGAGAGTCCTTGCTGTGTTATTCTGCTGACATGACCACATCCAACACAAATTTTAATTTTGAGGATGCTGTAGTGTTTCTCATTATAATGCGTCAGGAGTGTTTAATTGTCATTGCAAGGTTTTGCCCAAATTCAGCGTTACAATATAACTGCAAGTACAAAATATTCCTCACTATTCAATTAATTATTCCTGAAATGCCTGCTAGATTTTGTGCTTTGAGCTTGTGTATTTGCATGGGTTGTCTAAGTCTTCTGCAACCAACTGGAATAGTGACCACTTGCTACCTCCTCCTTCAGGGTTTCATTTTGTAAATTCCTCTTGTGCTTTAGGCCCACACTCAGAAGAAGCAGGTATGTTAAACTGCAAAATGTTTCACCAGCCTCCCGTAAGTAGAAAAAAAACAGAAATAGTAAATATAAAAAGGTTATGTCATCATTGAAGTGAAATTTAGATGCTACCTTTAGAAAACATATTTTAATGGAAAAAAAAATACTGCATATGTAAAGACTAATTAACTCTCTAAGTTAAACCTGAGCTACTTAAATTTTCCCACATAAAACTTTTCTGTTGCCATCCCTGCCTCACAGATTATATGTGTCTGTTCTAGAATCCTCAACTGTAGTTTTGACTTCTACCTTTCCATTGCTTCCTGATGCTTCCCTGGTAGCCTCTGTAAGTTACTGGCTGACGGTTCTTCCACTTCTCGCCTTTGTCTTTGCTTCTCTGCTTCAAAGTCACATTATCTTGACATTAGAAAACCAATGTATAGCAAGTTCCTTTGGAGTCCATGATATGTCTTCTGGGACAGAATGCAAACATGTGAATTCATATACAATGATCTAAGCTTATTGTCTTCATAAAAAAAAGACATTGACCATAGATTCACAGGTTTATTGTGAGCTAGGATAGGTAGTACAAACATCCAGTCTTGTGAGGTAAAACTTTCAAACGATGGGAGAAATCAGGTCCACAGATTCATTGTTGCAATGGTTAAATTCACCTTTTTATTTTAGGAAATAAATGTCCCTTATTTCTAGACTGAATTTGCCTATCTTCAGTTTCCATCATGTGAAGATCTTGTAATGACCCTCCCACATAGATAGCCCACTGTCAAGAGTATCTTCTATTCACATAAGTGCCAAAATACACCAGTCAAATTACTTCTCAGGCTTCACTAGGCAGGTTAAGAAGATTAATGGCTTTAGAAATAGAGGCTTAAGAAACTGCATACACTTAAATATACCAGACAATCCAGTTCAACTCCTATAACTAAATTTCCCCATCATTATTTATCAGTATTATCATTTTTACTGTTGACAAAGGAAATTAATGTTGTTTGCCTAACAACTAAATTTCTGTAAACCACATTGAATTAAACTGATTGTGTTTCTAACCTTCAGTTCACAAGCAAGTAGATGAGTAAATGAATGATTTTTAAGGCTCATACAAACTTTTCTAAGCCTGAGGGGCTTTTTAGGATATAGATTTTACCATAGTGTAACTGGTGATTCTGAATAAACTACTGAGTATCAGTGATAACTATATGCTGGTTTTAATAGTGCTACATCTGACTGTGTTGCATCTGTGTGTACTGCTTACACTTAATCCAGTGTTTTAGTGGTCTTTTGTTTGTTTGATGATGTTCTTTAACATGTAATGTAAACTATATTTTAGGAGTGTCTGTTTCGTGGATGCTGGGCTTTCCTGTGTTCCAATTACTAGACATTTTGTTGAAGAAAATTCCTGAAGTGCTGTTAAACACGAAGAGCCTTCTGGTTGAGGATACCCATCAGCTGCTTTTCATGGGAGGCTGGGAGCAAGTGCTGAAGGAGGGCTTGCTGCAGTCATGCCTTGTTCTTACACTTCTGCCCAGCCACTGTCAGAGCAGATGTTAAAGGAGAAGTTTGTTCCCAGATAGCAGTTGTTCTGTTACAATAGTTGATAACCCTGACATAAATATCAGAGTGGCAGAGGAATTGCACATAAGAAATAGCTCTCAAAATAGAGCGTCTTTCTATGAAGTACCAGTGTCCATCATCTGTGGATTGTATTTGTGGAGGAATATAAGCAAGTACAATTTTGTCAGCATCTAGTTGTGTATAGTTGGGATTCTGGCTACCTACAGAAGGGAAATTAAAAATTAATCTCCAGTGGTGCCATACCCAGTTGCCCTTCTTGACTAACTCATCCTACCATATGGTACTATGAGGCAGGAACGTGTATTCTGTTTGCTATCCTAGTCCCTCAAACCTATTTCACCGCAATGAGTGGTCTTTTCACAAATATGCTTCATGATTATAAGAAGCCTTCTGGCTGCTGATAGTGTTCTCCATGGAGAGAACACTCAAGTAATTGGAGTGGATGAAAACTTTGTTTAACGTCATCTTCCTTTAGGTATGTAGTCCCATGAAGCAGCATGCTGATAATGTTTCTTCAACAGGAGGAGATGGCAGAGCTGAAGGCACAACTTTACCTGCTAGAGAAGGAAAAGAAGGCATTGGAATTGAAACTGAGTACTCGAGAGGCCCAGGAGCAGGCCTACCTTGTCCATATTGAGCACTTGAAGTCTGAAGTGGAAGAGCAAAAAGAGCAAAGAACGAGGTCTCTCAGCTCAACCAGCAGCGGAAGCAAAGACAAGCTGGGCAAGGTCAGGTGTCAAACAGATTTCCAAATCAGTGTAAACACAGCTTATTGTACCCCTCCGTGTAGCCATCTTTAGCATGTTAATTATTCTCCTTTTTCGTCTGTGTACACCTTTTCTCTCTTCTCCAGTGGTTAGGTGTTTTTTCCTATACTGTGACTTATGAGGACGTTGCAGAATTACTGTTAAGCCTGGGCTAAAATAAAGTTGTCATTCTGGGGAGAAGTGCAACAAAGCCTTTCTTGCCAAACATACAAACTACTGTGGTTAAACATGTGCCTTGCCTGTTGCTAGTGACTAGAAACAATGTAAGAGAATCTAAGCAAAACACCATCTTCCCCCTACTTCAAACACAAAATATGAAAAACTAGAGCTCATTTCTATGAAGCAGTTAGAGCACTGTAGTAACAGTCTCTTTTTCCAAGTCAGAGAGTTTGTAATGATTTCAGAATGAAGACTTTCGCCCCCCTTCGTATAAAGCAAAATAGCAGATTTCTGCATTTATATTAATAATTTGCATGACAAAATAGTGATACTTAGAAAAACTTTGATCCTGTTATTTTAGCCCTGTCTCCCCAGAAAACCTCAGTAATATGTTTAAAAAAATATGCAGAGCTAGTCATAACTGTGTCTTTCTTGTTTCTGGCTAAGCATCATCTGAGTTGTTTGATCCAGTGCTTCATTTCAGCTGTGATGTCAAGAGTAATAGAAGGCACCAGCAGTTATGCATATGCATATGCATTTGCACAATTCTGCAAATCAGCGAGTTGTGGTGGTTTAGGAAGCATTTATAAGGATTTGTGAAGTGTTAATACCTTAATATTAACATAGCATTCCTTGTTATGTTGATAGACTGCCCTGCTGTTGTGACATTGTGATGTTTATTTCACCTCTGTTTTAAAAGTAGCTGCAAACTAAGAGGTTTTCAGATTTTTCCCATTAAGATGGTAAGTCACTTCAAATTAGGTGGCCTTTCCTTATTTCTCAGGATTGCAGTGATGGCACCACAACACAGTTAACACTGGCTGAGCTGAGACCGTACAACGAGAGTGAACTGACTGCTGAACTGACAAACGCACTCAGGCGGTAAGCAGCTTCCTTCACCAGAAACTTGACTTTTTATGTAGGTCCAGGGCAAGATTTAGGTCTGAGCCTTTGCTCTTACCCTGAAGTGATTTTAACAGTGATCACAAACTTTTCCCATGAGAAGGAAAGGAATCAAAGTTCTAACCTTCCCCTCTCTTTTTCTGCTGCCCTTCAGCTGATTTAAGTCCTCACATGGTGCTCAGCTCCATTCTCCTTGAGCTTCTCTAAAATTCAGATTAAATGTATATTTCTAAGAAGCCCTCAAAATGTCATGACTGTCCCTATTCAGGCAAGAATATGAGGCACAGAAGAGTGACATGACTTGCTGAGGTCATGCAGAAAACCTTTAGCAAAGACAGGGTTTGAAGTATGATCTTTGGTGATCAATGGTGCCGAGTCCAGCTGGAGAGCTGTAACTAGAGGAGTCCCCCAGGGACCTGTGCTGGGTCCAGTCCTGTTCAACATCTTTATCAATGACCTTGATGATGGGACAGAGTGTCTTCTCAGCAAGTTTGCTGATGACACAAAAGTGGGAGGATTAGCTGATTCACCTGAAGGTTGTGCGGCCATCCAGTGAGACTTGGACAGGCTGGAGAGCTGGGCAAAGAGGAACCTAATGAGGTTTAACAAGAGCAAGTGCAGAGTCCTGCACTTGGGAAGGAGTAATTAAATGCACCAGAACAGTTAGGAGGCAATCTGCTAGAGAGTAGCTCCATGGAAAAGGACCTTGGAATCCTCAAAGACAACAAGATATCCATGGGACAACAATGTGCCCTTGTGGCCAAGAAGGCCAATGGTATCTTGGGGTGCATTAAGAAGAATGCATCCAGCAGATCAAGGGAGGTTCTCCTCCCCTTCTACTCTGCCCTAGTGAGACCTCTAGTGAGTATTGCATCCAGTTCTGGGCTCCCCAGTTCAAGAGAGATGCAGATCTACTTGAGAGAGTCCAATGGAGGGCTACGAGGATGATTAAGGGACTGGAACACAAGCCTTATGAGGAAAATCTGAGACACGTGGGGCATTTTAGTCTGGAGAGGAGAAGACTGAGAAGGGATCTAATTAATGACTATAAATGCATAAGGGCTGGGCATCAAGAAGGCAGGGGCAACCTCTTTTCACTTGTGCATTGTGATAGGATGGGGGGCAATGGATCCAAGCTAGAGTACAGGAAGTTCCACCTCAATGTGAGGAAGAACCTTTTTACTGTAAGAGTTGTAGAGCATTGGAATAGACTCCCCAGAGAGGTTGTGGAGTCTCCTCTGGAGACTGTGATTCTGTGATTCTGCATTCTTTGGTTAAGAAGGTTGGTTACAGATTAGAACTTGGGTTGGATTTACAGGAGTGGAAATTGGAGTGATTTTGATGACTCAGATGCCACATTTGCCTCCCGAGTATGTGAGAGCCATAGTTCAATTATCAATAACATTGTTGTGTGAAGCGTTAGCTTTCCAACGAGAGAAAATTGGTATCTTTGACAAACTGTTTTTCTCAACAGCCAGGTTTTAAGCCAAAGCTTTCATTGCAGTTATACATTAACTAGGTATTTGTTTGTGCAGCACTTACTGCTGCAGCAGCAATGCGATCAACTTTATGACAAAGGCATTCATGGTTTCAATAGTTGTGTCATTTATTCTTTCACCTTTTCTAAGATGTTGCTTTATAATATCTATTCTGGTTATTTTATTTAGAACCTGACCAAAATGCTACTAAGAGTTTTGGCTGGGAAGTGTGTATTTTGCTTTTCTGGTGTTTACACCCTCTTTAATGGTGGAATGTGCTCTCAGGCAGCAGTGGTGTTTCATTCCTGAAGTGCTTTTTTCATAGGTGCAACTTGTAGTGTGCCAAGGGACACTTAAGCCTGAAAGGCATTATGTAAAAATGTAAGTTCATTACCACTGCAGAATCAATACATCTCATACCATTTGCTTAATAGTCTGGCGGTTGCTGAGTATTTAGTTTGCTTGATGCAGGAAACAAAATTCTGTGGTTAAAATAATCTAAACTGTCCTTTTTCTGTGGGCACATTAAAAACCATCAACAAAGTCATTTGCATAAACATTGCATACAGCTATTGGCCTCCCCCATGCCCCTTACTCTCCAGTCCCATGGACTGTGAGCAGCTCCACCAGCATGTTCTGTCCTCACCCAAGCTACAGCTTTTTCCCATTCTTGTTATTTGCTCCTGGAGTTTGAGAAGATGCCAGTGACCTTAGTTAGCAGAGGCTTCAGTGTAGTCATGAAACATGGTTTGCTGACAACACAGAGAAAAAAAACTTTGCATTATCTACTAGGCCTTAAGTTGATTAGCATGGATTTCCAGCCAGGGGCCTAGCAAGTACAGTTTGTCAGGCAGAAATGGGGAAGAAAAATAATTGGATTAAACTGTACATAAATTTTGGAGTGAAGACTCTCTGTAATGGAAATACAACTGTACTAAATGTGATTGCTACTGCCAATGGGGCTAACACACAGTTCCCGTGAGCTGTGTAGACAGTGTATTTTTCTCCCTAATCACTGTGCCGACCAGATCAGACTAAATGCTTAGTCTCCTTATCCTGAAGTCTTCTCTCTGAAAGTCAGTATAGGGAAAAAGCTTACTGCAACCTGTTTAGCCACAGCTATGCTAAAAAATACCAGAAGTTCTGC